>OENT01001633.1:0-38082 GCA_900239685.1 Rotaria macrura
AATTTGGTATTGTAGGGAACCTCAGGGTTTCCGAGACCTCGGAAACCTAAAAGGTATATTCGAGAACGTTTGAAAATCCCGTAAACCCTCTCGCAAACCTTTCCAGGTTTCCGAAAGGGTTTCCGAACCGGTTTGGGTTCTTTAGGAAACGGACTTTTTTTAGAGAGTATTTGAATGATGTTACGGTCCGTATAACTGCGTCCACTCAATGGTCCGTATCGTTCGACCTGGGAAGCCCTTCTAAGACTTATGGCTTGTTTTAAGAGTAGCTGAATTTTTTCAGTCAATCATTACGGTACGACTTAAATCTTGATTCAGTTTTCAGTAACTTATTTCCTCTAAATAGGAACACGTCTACTAATAAATTTGATGAATGCAACGTCATCTGACCCCCTCTGACGGAGAAAGAGAAGAGAGGAAATCAACAAGCATATTTAATGGATAGTTGAAATAACTAATAAGGAAAAAAAACAGCGCGCAGACAGGACATTCGATGTGAATTTAATCTTGAAGGTTTTTTTCACTGTCATCGCAATAGCTGACATATTGTACACTGCAAGCCGCTATAAATGTCAGTTATTTTTTTACAGATGAGTTTGGTTGGATGTTAATTTACTAATGGGAAATAAACCTGTAACTAAAATTTCAAACACCGATTTGGATTATTGCCGCCAGAAAACAAAATTCTCAGTTGAAGAAATTCGTACATAAGCATTCACAATGAAAAACTGAAAAATTTATCTCTTGCTATTTTTGTAGAAAACTGGTATAAATGTTTTCATAAAGATTGTCCAAATGGTATATTAACACTGAATGATTTTAAAAATATATATTCACAATTTTTTCCAACTGGTGATTCATCAAGGTTTGCTGAGCTTGTATTTAGACGTTTTGATATTGATCAAGATCAAAAAATATCATTTCGAGACTTTCTTATTGCCTTAAATGTAACAGCACGTGGAAATTTAGACGAGAAACTTAACTGGACATTCGATCTTTATGATACTGATGCTGATGGATATATATCGAAAAACGATATGTTAGCTATTGTTCAGGTAAATTGATACAACTAAAATGTTGAAATAATACCTATTAAAATTCTAGTCTATCTATAATATGATCGATTCAGCAATTGTGCAATTGCCTGATGATGAATCGACAGCTCAGAGAAGAACCGAGAAAGTAAAAACGTATACATAATTATATATATATATATATTGTTGTTAGTCGAAAATCAATTGATTTTGTTTTGAAGATTTTTAATTCATATGATATGGATCATGATGGAAAATTATCCCGTGAAGAATTTCTTTTAGGTTAAATTTCTTTTTGGCATACTATTCTTAATGCATATTTGAATGTTTAGGTGCAAAATCAGATCCGTCCATTGCTCATTTATTAAATACTGATGCGACTCCAATGCCGACTGGAAGTCCTATTCGTTCATCAGAAAATGTTTCATCAATAATCCCACGACCTCATACTTAACTATTTTCAAGTGATTATTTAATTTTATTTGTCTTCCATTCCTTGAAAATCTCATTCCACACAGAAAAAAACACTCACACATACAAACGATAAAAAGTTCGTTTTCTTGTCAAATATAAAAAAGAACAAATGAAATAAATATTGATTCTGTCAGAGTAAATTTCGCTGTCCGATTAGTGTCACCGTATTTCCTGAAAAAATTCCATATCTTGATAATGGACGATCATCGGATGACGATTGATGTTGGTGAAGACGTTGACCACGATAATATATCAATTGATCTGTCATTGCTACATGAAACGTATTCTCTATAGCTTGTCGAAGATCGAAACAGCTTGGTTCTTTTTCGGTCATTAATACTACATCTTGCACGTCGCCACCAAAATGTACTTGCAATTTTGTGTAGATAAAATTACCAGCTGATTTAGTGGGAGGCAATGGAGTTCTACGAAACGTTTGATCGTTCATTGTTGATTCAAGGATGTTTCTAAATTTTAGATGAATATTATGGAAAATAAGATCTATATAACAGAGAAAGAAACAATCATAAGTCTATGAAGGTTTGGTTATCAATCATAAATGTTAGTTCGAATCTAAATGAGATTATTGAATTAATTTTAAAACAGAATCCATTTGAAAGGATTATCAATCAAGTGTAATATTTTACCATCTTTTATGTCTTAAACATTTCTCGCTATTTATTTCTACTCATATTTAACAACTCTAACACAGCAATACTGAGAATTTAACTTGACTACCGCACACAAGAGAAACTTGATTTTTTTTCTTTTCTTCTTTCTTTTTTTCCTCTTTCCTGATGCTTTTTGTTAGTCTGTTGTCACAACAAATCAGTTTCGTTTTATCCATTCCTTCATCAACTTCTTTTTCTTGCAATTTACATACACACACACGCACACACATACTGCAAGAGTAGTAGCAAGAATTAAGAACAAAACATAAGTTCAAGAAAGAAAAAATCATACATCACACATAAGAAAAGAAAACATATAACAATATTAATGTGAAGATCACAGAACATATCAAATAATAAAACAAATTTGTACAATTTTTCTCTCTCTCTTCTCTGTCTTTTTTGTCCTTCATTCAACAGTAACAAGATAAGGACTTCCAGGCACATGTTGCATATCTGATCCATAAAGAATAACTAACATATATTGACCACGTATTCGTAGTCGATAAGATACTTTGTAAATGTATGCTGGAATTGGTGATATTATTCGTTTAACAACAAGACGTTCACATGATCCAAGAGAAGAATAAAGACCAACTAAAAGTAAGCCAGGACCTGAATTATATAAAACAATTTAAAATACGTAAGATCTGATTGATTGTGTTCGTCTTCAATAGATAATAACCTGCTTGAGTAGCATCAATTGTGAATGTTGTTTTTCTTCGTGATCTAGTTTCATACAGACCTGCCCCTAAAACAGATACTTGTGAAGCATCGCCAGTCATTGATGAACGAAGAATATCAAGATCAACATGAGTCGTTGATCTTATCGATGAACGAATTTGATTTGACACTGTTTGAACAGGTATTGATGAAGTGCAACTGGTTATTGTTTCATTTCTAGTTTCTTTGTATTTTTCATGCATCGGTGATAAAATTGTATAGCTTTCATTGAGTTTATCTATGTAATAAACAGTAGTATTAGAAAGCAACATTATAAGCTAAAATTGTTGTTTGACAAAATCAAATGAACTAACGGTAAACCTGACATATAAATGGACTGCCTTGTATATGTTTTCCACCATTTTTTATAGTAATAATATATTTACCAGCTCGCGTGGGCTTATAATGAAACTAAAATAAATAAAAACAACAGCCAATTGATTATTTTATGATGCATATATATATGAATAATTACTTCGTAACCATGTTCAGTTTCATTAGCATCAAGAAAAACAGTCGATGGACCACTAATACCAACAGAAAATGTTCCCGTTCGTGACACAGGATCATTAGGCAATTTCGATACAAAAAATTGACTTGATTCGCCTAGATAAAAGACATGGTTTCTCAATGCTGTTCTTCTCTTTTGTTTTCCTTCTTATTTTCATTCGCAGTGCTGAACCGTAAAACAATGTAGAAGTAGCAACAATAAGATGCAGGGAGCACTACGAGCAGGATTCGAACCTTGTAGTAATGCAGATATTTCATCATCTTGAAGCTGCTCGATAAAGGGGATAACCTTCGTCACATAATATAACCACCATTTGGAAAGATCACGTCTGAGCCGAAACTTTTAATAATTACTGATACTGGGTGCCTTTTTTGAGTTGCGTTTCTAGCAAGGAGAACACATCAAAAACTGTGTTTTCATGTATTATATTCAATATGGCAAGATTCTAATAGTTACATTTTCTGGTCACTACATACTAAACAGCTCGATGTTTCCGCTCATAGAAACCCATAAAAGTATAAATAAAGATTTTACTTCTTCATGATATTCCTAGCACTGATTACCTGTTGCTTACATTCTTGCAAGAATAACTGGTGGTAGAAACGGAATGCATCACACATGCAGGAATTTATTTTATTAACGTAATTTATCATTTCAAGTATTCAGAGTTAGTATGTTCAACAGCGAGTTTCCTTATTTCAGTGAAATTTTGCATCTGCTACTTATAGAGTATTCTCTTCCTTTCAACAGTTTTGACTTCTGAGATACCTCAAAATTTTTCAAACAACAACTTCTCTATAGTTTCAATTCTGACTTCGTAGAGAATTTTCGAAACTGTAGTTTTTCTCATCAATGTAAAGTTTCGTCTAAAGCGTCTCTTTTGAAAATTAGCCAATGAATTTTGCAATTCTCCGCAAGATGATATAACTTATAATAATAATTCTCACGAATTCTTCCTGCAGTCTTTAAAGTAAAATACACGGGCTCAATAATCGGCATTTTTCAGTATTCAGAGTTTTGAGTACAATCAATTTTACGAAATTGCGTAAGATTATCATAATGATAGAAAATTCCACGGAGACGCATTAGAACTGCAGAGTCGATCGTAAATTTCAGCATGTTTGCACTCAACACTAACGAAATCTTTGAAACTTTAGTAGACAAATGCGCAGATATATCACTACATTTAAAACAAGTTTGAGCTTTACAGCTGGCATTATAAATGTGAAACTTGAAGCACAGTATTGCGTGTCATTTTCATTTGAAGTTTTTCAACAAATAATATTTGATTTAATCATTGAAGAAAAACTTCCGTTTGATCTCTGCATTTATTTATAACAGAAATACATTGATATAATAAAACTAGTTTCTTCACGATTCAATTCAACACAGAATACTACGACAGATATTTCAAAATTTCTTTTCCATTTAAAAAGTTCTATCTTCCTATGAAACTACAAATGTGTTCAGACTCCAAACAACATACCAATGTGATGAAAATTAGGAAGGAATTTAGTAGGAAATCCCATACAGGAACATGAGTGGCGATTGGTTTATTTGATTACTTGTAAACTAATAATCACTATGATTAGGAAACTTCAAAACATAGCAGATGTCTGTGTTATGGTAATTTCATATCCACAGACTGGAAACCAAAGTGAATTGAATCCTTGTATCCTTCGTATTCCGGATCCCAGATGAGACTCAGGATACGAAGAAGATATGAACCAAGGCCAAAGAGCATACTGTGATGTCCTTTTTTCCTCAATAAAAAACAATGACGCAGTGAAGTATACGGAGCAAGTCAGCTTTAATTTTAACCTTGTCGTTCAATATCATCAGCTTCGATCGAATGTATTGTAGTCATTGAGCAAAACTCTTCATAGGTATATTAGTTGGAAAGTCAATAACGTCTAGTGTCAGATTTTTAGGTGACATGCATTGCGCCACATAAAATTCTTTATTCGAAATCGAAATATGTGACTTAAGTGATTCTCCACTCTTTGAAATCAATAGGAATATTTCATTAACACTGAGGCATGTACCTTCCACTTGCATCTATGATGTTCATTCAGTGTTTTCTCCATAGTTTTATGTTTTATCCTCAGCACCTGAAATGTATCCTATGTATATCCATCGTATTCGAGATGTGTCGAATCCGTTTTTCTTTCATATCTCAAACTTTGTCGTTATGAAGCACATGGCAGATACGATGATCTTTCAACATTTCAAAAAAATGAACTATTGCTGAATGTTGGAATGAGGAATTCGAAAATCAATGCGGAACATATGAAACATTTATTGTTTCTACAGGTATCACAAGAAACTGTTGTACTTTTCAAAACGGAGCAATGTAGAATATGAGAACATCTCATATTTTCCTTGTCGTACAGAGAAAAAGTATTTTACATGAAAATGAAAAAGTTTTATTCTCTATTGATAAAGCTCATTTTGAAATTGATATGCCACTCGTTCGATTAAATCAATAACAAAAAAAATGATTTCCCGAACCTAGACTATGTACCTTTTTCAAAAGGTGTCTCCAAGAATTCGTCACTGCAAAATTTATACAACATAGACTAGCTTTTTATTGACGTCAAAATCTAATCATACTAGGCTTTTACTTAAAAGATCTCACTTCAGTTCACATCAACTCATATATAGCCGTTTGAAAATGTGAAAGTCAAATAAAAAAAACAATTTCGTGGACTTACACAAGAAATTTATTCGGATTTGAAACTGTATTTTCAGAAAAAAGATGAAACAGTTTAGATAAAGATTTTCTTTATTCAAATCAAGAGAAAACGCGTATTCGTAAGAAACTTCAGCAGAGTTTTAGAAATGTATCTAACACATGATGTAAATGATCATTACATAGATTGTGTTTCAATGAGTAGGCAATGCTATGTTAGCATCATTCGTACTACTAAAAAGACAACTTTAGCAAAAGTAAAATACATCGAATCCTTCTAAAAGAAAATTTCGATTTAAAATTTCTTTTCAAAACATAGGATTTTATGACGAAAATTGGAAAACGATCTTGGAAAAACCTATTCCGAATAGATTCGAAATATTTGAATAAAATAATACTCGGGAAGATCTCATTGAATTTCTAGTGCAACGCCGTAACCTCTCGGCCATCGCAGCTGTACTCTCACCTGTGTACGCATGAAATAGCCCGTGACCACTTGCAGCTATTGATTTAGTAGGAGAACACTTTCGTACAACAAGCCGACGAGGATTGTCAACTATTGGTATATGATTAAGACTGACATTGAGCCAATAATTTCCACATGTGTTTGGTAGAAAGTAAATTTCATAACAGTCTAAAGTAAATTAAAGTACATTTTAAATACCTGTTCAAACCCTAATCAGACCAATGCTTCTCTTTTAGTATTCAAATTAAATTGAAAATCAGTCATCTAGGATAGGGTTTATTATTTCACTCGATAACGTAAAAACAATTCATTTTGTTATAGTACAAGAAACTTTTCTTTGAACAATCATATTTTATTTATTGAAAATCATGCGATTTAGAGTTCAACGAGCATCTCTGTTAGATAATTATATTTTAATAAATTCATCTGCCGACGATGTCATATCCTAAAATTTTGAAAAACTTTATTTTTCTTATTATATTAACTTTTTCTAGAACTTATTTTCATTTGTTATAGGACTAGTCAGTTAATAAAAACAACTTTGCAACAAAGCAGAATATCAAAATTCACTGGATGCATTTGAATTTTAAATAAGTTTCGATGGGTCCATCCTGTTAGAAAATCGATTACTTGAATTATCTAGACGACTCTTGAGACTAAAAGATTTCTACCAAACAATGTTTTTTTTCACAATTATCGTTTTAATCACAAAATAATTTACTTTTCGTAAATGGTATGACGGTGCAATAATGCACTAACAAAAAACATACGTCTCTAATCGAATGACAAGTTGGCGATTTATTCCGTTCGATCCAAGATCTCTCTCAGAACTTCTAAATGATGCTAGCACAATAGTTCGTTGTTTTTTTCTGTTTCAGTAGTTGATCGGATTTCTCGAACACTGATATCTCGGAGAACCTATTCGTTTGTGTGGTCTCGCTAATAGTTTTACTATTGATGACGCTTGTCTACGACAGTTTACTTTGAGTTTTTCTCCGCTTATAGTAGAGAAATATTCATTAATTATTTTATGATGAATAGTGAGATTAAAGATTGAGCATGTTAAGATGGACTTATTCTACAGTAATACATAGAGAAATATATTTGAAATTTGGAATCTAAGTCAAATGAAAGCTAATGCGTAAATTTATTTATCAATGTTTCGATAGAAAAATGGAAATAGAAGAAAAACTTCAAAACATCTGTCTCTCTCATATTATGCTCTCAAGTGTCAATATGAAATACTGTAAACAGTTCTGAAATAAAAGTTGAATTAATTGAGGAGAATTATTTCTCATATGTTAAAGTTCATTCTCGAAATTGATATTTTGTCAAAAGTGTCGCTTTGCATGATTTGACCATATCTATATCGAAAAATCGTTCTAAGTAGACACTATCGGGTTAATGAAGCATTGGCAGTTCGTATTGAATGTAAATCGACAAAAAAACCTGACTCATTCGTTCACATTAAAATCATAGTTGACAAAAGTTTCGATTTCGCTGTTCCAGTGTTTCTAGTGAATAGTAATTAATACACGTCAATAATCAATAATAGAAGAAGTAACAGAATTAAAAATAAACGTTTGAAAAGACTAAGTTGTTGACCGAAAAAATAGACGTCGTTCAGTATATTTAATAAAGTAAATAGACGTGAAAAGAAACAGTTATCATAAGTGTATAGAGACGTTTTTCTGTTTCGAATATGTGAATGATGAAGAAAATGTTCGATTAAGTTAAATCTTATTCTTATCCATCGTTTTCACATGTCATCTTCATCGTTGTTAGCGATGAGAACAGCTTGAGAAATTTGTTATTGAATCTATTCTTTATTAACATTCAACTTATTCATTTGGCTGTTGTTACTGAAAATTAACACGCTTCGCTAAGAGAATTTTGAATGAAAATAGAAATCTAGCAAAGTCATGTTTGTCTTTCATAATTGTTGAAATAATTTACACATGAAATGATCCGTTTTCATTCAGAAATACAACTATGAAAGATTCAATCGATTGTAATATCGACGTTAGAATCGAATATGACACGGGAGTGACGAATTTTTACTTTAGTTTCTCTTGTAAAGACTAAACATAAAACATTTTTAAAAGAAATATTTATGAATAAATAGATACAGATTAACTTTATTCTTCAATAGGTTTCTCAATAGTAAAAAAATAATTAATTTACCTGACTTTGCTGATTTATGAACTGTAATTGGTAGATTAGTATTTCTTTGTGGTGTTTGTATAAATGCTTGAAAAACAGCACATATTTCAGCTGGACGAACAGTAACAATGCACGGCGTATTGATCTAATATTCAAATTGAAACTAGATCAACCATCGAAATACAGAAAATTAAACGTACATGAAATTCATCAGGTTCAATACTAGCATGAGGTGGATAAGTCGCAGGTGGATTAGTTGGTGGAACAACTTGTTCTTGTAAAGCTTGAGAACAAAAACGTAACTGATAAGGCGAACCCTCGATTTGTTCACCGTCGTATGTTACTGATATATGATAGATTCCTAAATTGGAAAGTAGATGATTGAACGAAGTGTTGATTTTTTAAATGTTATACCGGGTGTTGGACAAGTATAGCAGACTCGATAGATATCTGTATCAAGAATTTCAATTTGAATATCAACTTTTGATGGACCATCAATAGCTATGACAAGTTTTTGTAGTTCAGCATTAGGGGCATCCAAATCAAAATGACCTAAGATTGTTAAATAGTTGAAAGAAGTGTGTAATAGAGACTAGTAAATACGAACAGTTGTCATTAACAAAACCATCTGCAAGCCCTAACCCATAAGCTCGAATGATCGGTCGTTGTTCTGCTTTTGATATCGGATTATCATAAAGAAATGATGATCGAGGTGGAGAAGGAAACAGTTCTTCTATTTTACTATTGTTGTTAATTTGATCTTGTAAACAAGATTGATCTATGAATGATGATGATATTGATTGTTTTACAGTTGATGCACGTAATGGGGAATCTGTAAAGAAACAATTCTAATTGAAGAATTTAGAACGTAAGAAAATACTGACTATCTCGTTGTTGTGCTGATGAATTTTTAGTCGTTTTGATTAAACCTATATTATAATGTAAATGTAAACATTTGAACATAGATAGTTTCAGTCTTACTATTGAGACGTCGTAATGGATTAGAAAAGGTAAAAGAAGGTCTAGTACATATCGGCGGTTTAGCCGTCTGATGACGTTCATTAAAACTTGCTACAGTTCGTTTTGATCCACGTCTTAATAATTTATGCGATGAATTAGATTGTTGTTCATGAACATGATCAAGCATGTCTACTTCTAGATTATCAGTTGTTGATGTTGGTAAATCAATATCGTCAACATGTACAATATATAATAATGTCTCGATGTAAACTATTTAGATAAATACGAATTATGATGAATTATGAAGGTGCACCTACCATTACTTCCGTCATCGCTACTTTTACTACTTAAAGTATTACTTTTATTACTTAAGCGTTCAGTTGATCTCACAATTTCACTTCCTCTACTATTTGATTCATTATTACTATTACCATTCAGTAAAATTGATGAAACTCGACGAATTTTCGGCAACATTTTCTTATTGACTAATTAATGACGCGAAAATCCCTAAAAAGATTCGTAGTCTATAAATCACGAAAGAAGTCATACATTAGAACACAATTGTACTATTATGACGATATTTAATGAAATTAGTCGAAACATTTCCTATGAAGTAAATTAATAGAACGATGAATAAGAAAATCTGTTTCTTCTGCTTCGTCATGTGTGCGTGTGTACGAATCTCGGAATGTGGTGCCAAAATCAGAATCTTTCTTCGTATTGGATTATTGAACTCTCCTGTTTTCAGCCTTAATTATAATAGTTTTCTTATGATTTGGGGCTAATATTTTTTAAACTAATAATTAAATAGGATTCTCTACTAAAAACAACGAAGACTTCAAATATACATATATCTAAAGGGGGCGCTAATATATATGTATATATATCAGGAATTATTATGCTTTATGATAAAGATTTTTATTTTTTTAAGCATAATTTCGAATTTCATTCTCTTAGTTATTTTATTTGTTCCGACGTCGTCTGATAAGGATATTCGAATTATCGCGTAGAGCAAGGAAGGTTGTTGCTAACTTCTCTTCATGTCCTATGGCAGTTACATGCGTCGATATTATAATCAATTCGAAGTAAACACGATATCTAATTTTCGATAGTCGCTTGGATTTAATGACGTCGGACAACAGTTGGATTGCTGAAACTGTTGGTGATTTTATTCATTCACCGATCTGGGGTGCTCCTATAAATACGTTTATCGAAGCAAATTGTGCTGCGTTTGATTATGATGATGAGGATGCAGCTGAAGCAGACGATACAACAGCATCATCATCCGTAGAAGAACAAAAGCAAATTTATCATCAGTATCAACGTCTTGCCGATTCACTAATTGAAAGTCTCGGTAAAGATCTCGCTTTAGATAAAAATGCATTAAACGAAGTTTCCCAATTACCAAAAGCTGGTGATATGTCTGTTGTGATCGATGAATCGTACGAACAACTATATGCGGCAAGAGACTTTCAATTATTTCAAGAAATGATGAGAAGAAGAAATCTAATTCTTCAACTACAAGCACTGGTGAGCTTACAAATACAATGGGGTTTATTGAAACAAAGTGACACAGGAGACGATCTTATTCTTTCACTTCTATTACAAGCTACAGCATCACCAACGCGACGCGAATCAGCAAGTCAACCACCAAAACTGTTCGAATATCGAAAACCTCAGGAAAGAGTGGAAAAACATCATCAAACTACTGCTGTGCTTGACAAAGATGAAGATGACGACGACGATGTTGTTGTTGTTGCAAAACCAAAACCACCGCCAACATCAT
This sequence comes from Rotaria macrura, assembly GCA_900239685.1. NCBI lineage: Eukaryota > Metazoa > Rotifera > Eurotatoria > Philodinida > Philodinidae > Rotaria > Rotaria macrura. The sequence goes on from OENT01001633.1 coordinate 11,481, forward strand.
CGCAAAAGCGGAAAGAATCTAATGAACCAAAGAAATCACCGAAAGAAGAGTATCATTTACCTGATCTGAGACGTAAAGGTGGACAAGAACTTGATGCCGAATGGTATAGAGAACTTCAACAGAAATCTCACAGGGTTCGATTGCTTGAAATTTGAACTTAACGGTTCACACGTTATCATCCTGACTTCGTTTTCTTTTTTCAATAGAATGACGATTGTGACGAATCGGATGAAAACGATCAATCGAAACCAACATCTACACCTCAAACGATTGGTGCTATTCCCGAAGAAGCACTCCGTGAAAAGCTACGTGAATTAACTATTCGTTCAAGATCATCAGTCGACGATGATACAGCTGCGGCTATTAAATCACGAAAAGATTTTCTTCAACAGCAACGTAATTTAATTGTAAATAAACAACGCATAGAACGTGCACGAGATTTAGAACAACAGACCCCTACTGCTCGCCCACAATCAGCTGCACATGTAGCACGTAAAGCTATGGCTACGACGAGTAAGCCAAACGAATATAAAGCAGAACAACCATCAACACAAATACCCGATAGTGAACTAGCGAAACGAAAAGCAATGATGGATAAACTTAAACGTGAAGTTGTTGATAAACGCTGAATTCTATGCATCACTCTATCATCGTCTCATTCGATATAGTATTTACCTATTTTAGTGTGATCTCTTTTTTGTGGTTTTTAAGAATTGTGCAAAGTTAAGTAAACAACAAAATATGTCCCAGTTAATAACACTTTAATGCTATCGAAATCTAATTTTTTTAATATTCTCGGACCTGTAACATTAAATTCTGATTCAAATAAATATTTCATACAGTGGATGCATGTCAAGTTTTTGTGCTAAAATCCAAACATCACTGACATTGAATTATTTCTAAATGAGTCTTGTTGAGTTCGTGTGATTCGTTTTTCTTTTCATAAACCAATTAGGAATCAGCTTGGCATGCAAATTAGATTCTTTTGCCATTTTTACAGAAATAAAAAAGCCATGAAAAAATGTATTTCATAAAAAAAAAGGGAGCAGCACTCGATAATTTTGAAAATATTCCGATCACCATCCAATGGATAAATACTGATGAGTGATGACTCGTATTACGGTAACTATTACATGCGTACCGCTCAATTAACTTACATCATAGCTAATCAGTTAATATTTTGTCTCATATACGTGTCACCTGGGAAATACCAGCCGTTCTATTCTGAAGCAATAGAAACACATAGAATATTTTGTTGCGTAACCTATTTGTAATGAGCTGAGCATATAAATGGATTACATCATTTTTGAGTAACATGGCAGTGCAATAATGCACTAACAAAACACGTACGTTTCTAGTCGAATGACAAGTTGGCAATTTATTCAGTTCGATCCAAGATCTCTCTCAGAACTTCTAAATGATGCTAGCACAATAGTTCATTGTTTTTTTCTGTTTCAGTAGTTGGTCGGATTTCTCGAACACTGATATCTTGGACAACCTATTCGTTTGTGTGGTCTCGCTAATAGTTTTACTATTGATGAAGCTTGTCTACGACAGTTTACTTTGAGTTTTTCTCCGCTTATAGTAGAGAAATATTCATTAATTATTTTATTATGAATAGTGAGACGCATGTACTGAGTAATGTCGAAAATAAAAATGTCGAATAGTATAATATCGGAAAGCTTGCAGACGGCAAGGATGAAATCCTATTTGAGTTGACATCGTAAAAATGGTCGAATGAAAAGAGGACGACCTGACAAACAATCAGAGAGCATGAAGCATAATTGTTAAACATAATAATAACACATGCAATTTCCAATATAATATAAAGGAATCGTTTCAAAAATAAAATATAAGTAGAGATAAATTAATCATCACATTCTCTGATTAAAAAAAGAGCAGTTATAAAGATTAGAACTTAAGCTGTTTATGTCCAATTATCAGGCTAATTGAAAAAAGAATTCAAAGAGTATACGCAAGGATATCTGGCTTTATAAATGCTGTGATATATCATGTTTTTAACACTTATTCCTACTATTATAAAACGATTTATCACTACAAATGATGGCCTAAAAACCGAAAACACATTCCGTACAACGTCGTTTTGATAGACTTGCTGACCATTATGCAAATAATGAAATTAGTCTGGAAAAGTATTTAGAAGAGTTGACGTTTGTAGGCGCTAAGGATTGAAGGAAAGTAAATAAAAAATTATTGATTGTTAGATATTTTCTTGCTAGATGATTCTTCATATAAAATGATTAAAAACATAGTTTTCGACATTTTTCCTTTCGACATTTTATTTTTCGACATTAGTCAGACATACCAGTGAGACTAAAGATTGAACATGTTTAGATGGGCTTATTCTACAGTAATACATTAAGAAAAATCGTTTAAATTAAGAATAAAAAAGAAATGAAAGTTTAGGGACAATTAAATCTCATTCTACTAGTTACTGAAGAAATGGTATAATCGATACTAAACGCAGAAGATTTCAATATTAATAAATCACACATCGTTTTTTATTTGATGTATGTGGAGAGATTTTTCTTAGATATTTAATAAAGCTTCTCAATTTTTATCAGAAAAAATTCGAAACCTGTAAGTATAGACTTGAGTTTTTTTTTTGAATAAAAGTTTCAACAATGTTTGTTTTCACGGCATTATTAGTTAGAATAACTAAAAGAAACCCAAGAATTTCGTTCGAAATAAGAGACGACCACTCACTATCAGTAAACGAGACTCAATATTTATATTGTATTTGAACAATCTAAACTAACTCTTTTTGACGCGTTTTTCCATGTTGAATCTATTACTATTCGAAAGGATATTTGTAAGTCATTGTCCTCGCTTTTTTTTAATCTAAGATTTAAGCAACTACTATGCATGAAGTGTACTGAATTACAATATAAATATACACTGTTTGAATTAATTGATGCTTTGAATTTACAAACACAAATAGTGATTTTATTTGTAGAACAATATGGCTCAATAGTTTTACCTAATTACAGAAAATATTCATAAAATCTATGATTACTTTTCCATTTGATATTATTCATTGATTATGGACTGACGATATTGATTCATTTTTGTTGACACGTTATTAATAAAAGATGAGCGATGTAATGTTTCAACATGAATCATCGTTGTTTTTATTATATTCAATTCTTGCATTAAACTTTGATAGATAATAATCAAAAGAGGACACGCAATAAGTGTCATTAAAATGATAAAAATAAAAGACAAAGTTGATTTTTCTTTTGTATCACCATAGCCAACATTCATTATAATGTGATAGACGAAATAGATGTAACGTGATGGAGCTGAAATAATGTCATGATCTGTTAAATGCATTGTCATCGAACTGGAATCGGTTACGTATAGTGTAATTCCTATCCAAATACAAATGAATATCACTGTAGCTAAAAATAGAAGAAGCTGAGAAATAGCACGAAACGATGAACGACCACTACGATAAAGAAGATCAATCAAATGACACATATCTCTTAAACATAAACGCATAAGAAGTAAATGACGAACTGCAATACCCATGATAAAATACCAAGTGCCTACAAAACAACTCATTTATTGATATGAAACTAAATTCTCCACTTGGTTTCATTTTTTATTCATGAATGGATTACCTGTACGCTGATAAGACAGTAGAGTGGCAATAAATGGTACGGAAGCAAATGTAACTTGCAGAACGAAAACGAGACTTTGAAACGAAGCAATTATAATAAATGGGTCACTTGGTGATGTTTTTCGTTTGATTCGACTGATCTCTTCTTCATGTTTACGAAACACATAATATTTGATTTTAATTAATGATTTATCACAATATTGTTCATAAAATAAAGTCCATAGTAGAATTAAGCTAATCAGAATATCTCCTATTAGTAGACTTGTGTAACGATGATAACATCGCCATTGAATAATTTCACAAAGACCGATGGCACAAGACACAACTGACGTAAAATCAAATATACATTGACAAATGCATTTCTGGATGAGGAAATGAGACAAAAGTGAAATCATTGAAAAATCATGTGTAACATAATCTAATAAAATACTTGAAATATCATCTGGCTAACACAAAAATGGTTCGGTATATATAAATTGGACATTTACTTTTCGAAACTAATTTACTTGATAATATTCTAGAAGATTATAAGAAGCCAATTCTTCTTGAAACATATCCTCAGATATTGTAATCATGGGCGAGCGTTTTATTTCATGTGATGAATTAGGCGAACTGTAGAAAGGTACAACAACGTATTCGAATACATTTATATCACGTGAAAAGAAGTAAGAATCGAGACTAGGACGCCAATATGTTTGCAGACGATTCATATCTGCTAAAAGTGTGTTTGGATAACGAATGAGATCCTTGATATCAATCTAAGTTTAAGAGAAAAACAATCATCGGACAGGTACTCAGCAAAAGCAATAAGGCATTACACACTCGAAATGATTTCCCAAGAACATTGAATGGTCGTTGTACATTACTTTCAATGCTTTCTTTTGTTCTATTGACCATAATCAATCAATTATGATAAGCGCCACTTTTATATTCGAACAGTAGTACTATTATTATTCCAAATCGTTAAAGTGGTTTGATCTACGGTTTACTACGTAGCTCTGCCCAAGTTCTCTTCTTACATTTTCTATGTCAGCATCAGCATTGGTGATTATTAGTTTTGTTGATCCCATGAATAAAAATTCAGAAAGTAAACACTCACATGCGATTTGAATGCATTGATATCGAATCACGACCGTTGTCTCTCTCTCTTCCTTTGGAAGATTCGTTCTCGTGCAGACAGTGCCGAAAAGTAACAAATTTTCCAAAAACTAATTCTATCACATCGTAAAGTATTCTATGATAATATTTTTTTTTCTTCGAACTTGTACATAACTCAGTAAATAAACGTTCAACGAAACTGATTCGAATACTTGTATTTCGTTCGTTGTTGTTAAGGTAGAAAAACACTAGTTTTTCCCAGTCAACAATGTTTCGATTCGTTTACAGTCGATGTTCTAGTTCAAAAGAAAAACTAACTTGCAAACGAAAACATGAGAAACCTGTTCGATAGTAATCTTCGAGTATTGATCTTTATACTAAAGAACAATAAGATACATGAGTATGCTTTTTATTTAATTCATTATAAAATTCAGTGCAGTCGACATAATTATGGTTTCATCTTGATTCAGTGTATTCAATAGAACAAAAAGTTAGCTGAATGGAGATGGATGATAATAATTAGTGCTGAATTGCTACTAACACTTGATGCAAACGTCTTGGGAAAAACTCATTCTCTTTTTTTTATTGGAATACAAATTAGAAAACATTTTGAATGATAATTTGTGTAGCATAAAGTACTCTTTTCAATGGTATGTCGAAACTTAAATTTACTCTTCGTTTTTGTACCAAATATATCTTTCTCTGCAAGAAATTACAAAACGTGGTCGTTCTTACTACCTGAACGTTTTGACAGAAATAAAAAGTCTTTTTTTCAATTAGATTTTTCTGCGAAATCTATAAGATCAGATATATTGCGAACAAACAACACAAAAAGAATTGAGTTCATGCGTGATTTCTGAAGATGATGACTAATTATTTTACTAGGTGATCACTTTTGAAAAGGATTTGATTTTAAAAAATATGTCATGTTTAAAACATTTTTGATTAAATAACCAAGGATTAGTCTAACACTTTAGTCGATGTAAATATTGATAAAGTTATCGAGGCACTACATTTTAATGTACTTTTGGCTCTAGTTTGACAGATGAAGTTCGAAATAATTGAGTAATACAAATTTTTCAAGAGGAAATAGCATCTGAATCTTGTGAATTGATTAGTCTTAGTTTCATAGTTGTCTCAACTTATATGCCAGGTCAGACTCTGCTGCTAATTGTTGAAGTGTATACTTTGATATTTGCATATCGAAAATCCACTCCTGTCGCTCATCATAATGCCTTCGCGTATTATAGTCGGCTAATGTTTCATAATGAAGACAGATTTTTCGAAATTGTTCAGTCACCATCGTGCGATTTATAGGCAACTTCTTTCGATCTAGTATAAATTAATGAATTAGTTGACGATAGGAAACTTTCAAATCTAGATTGTTGCACGTTCGAGACACTCTGAGTACGCTGTATGGTGTGACTATTGATATAGTCATATCATATTTTCTGTTTTATTTTGCTACTGGTAGGTCATGCTTTTATATGTATGTAATAACGGTCTCGTTTTCGTTATTTATTCATTTGATTATAACTCAACTGCGTTTTCATCGAGCATGGATTGTTTCTTTTTTATTTTCCCTATTCAACAATATAAAAACATCTAAACCGGAAAGAAAGAAAGTTTCTGCCAAATAAAATTTTTTTTTGAGCAGCGCCCAACAATTATAATTTTTAAGACGCTTGCTATCATTCATTCTCAGATAAAACTATCAATACGTACTTATATTATCTGGTACAAAAAAAGGTTTTCATATAACTCAATGATACTTTGTAATACTTCCATTGACAATCAAAGCCCGCATGTAATCGGTTTTAGACATAATAAATGTAGAAACCTCGAATTCAAATCCGAGTGTAATGCGTACTTCAAAAACTGAAGCTGACGACAGATTGATTTGGGTCAAATTATCTAAAAGAATCGACCAGCAGTGTCAGTATACATCAGCTTTTCATCGTTTTTAGGAAGTGTAATATTGAGGAAACCTTAAGCCCTCTCTCGCCCCCCCCCCCCTTTTCAAAATCGATCTTAGTCCAGGAACGTTCAAATTGCATGAAACTTACAGACTATGTTAGGCTTAGTATGAAAACGCTATGATTAAAGTCTCAGCCTTCTATCATGATGTGTGACTGAGATTCGGGCCTGACTACGGTCTAAAATAGCGAATTTGACAACCCAAGTTTCACGGTGCAGGTTCATGATAAATCTTTGAGTTTTTTCTTAGAAAGAGTATGTCAACATGGAGGGAAGTACAGAGTCATTTGTTTTTAATTCTTATTTTTTCACTAGAACACAGGAATCACAGCTTCAATGACTTCAAAAATCCCTAAACAAGGTTTTTTTTTCAATAGAGATTCTTTGTTATTTTGTCATAAGCAACAGTTTTTGAAAAAAGGCTCCGGAGTGCGCTGCACCTTGACATGCTCTTTCAAACAAAACAACTTTTAATACATCTTATGAACCTGGAGTGAGAAATTAGGGGTGCGCGTTCGAGATATCGTGAATCGAAAAAAAGCAAAAAAACATTTTTTGAAAAGAAATGTTTTCCATATTGGAGAATTTCCGACGAAAGTTGGCTTTTTGTGGGGGTAACGCTTAAATGTACCATATTCACCTCTACGATATATCATCATTTAGAGCTCTTGACAAGTTCTATGTAATCCAAAAAACCAGCATTAGCTCTATGGGAAATAAACACGTATCAAAGAGACATCGTGTCAGTATACGCGAGTTTTACACAGTTTTGGGATACTGAGATATTAAGGAAATTTGGAACGCAGCATATTTATCCCTAAAATTTACCATCATTTTGTAGCTCATGCAATTCTATATCGGAGCGTATATAATAGTTGAGTTTTCATTTTGACTATGACAAAGATTTTGATTTGTGAAAATTGAAATAATTAGATCAATATTTGCATAAAAAATAATGCTATTTTTTGTTGTAACTCATTAAATCCTGTAAAAATTATTCTCATCTTGGAACTTGTCAGTAAGATATTGATGAGATGATGCTGTGTAAAAAATTTCATGACAATCCGATTAGTCTTTTGAGGAATGATCGTGTAAACGGCAGGACACACTGAACAATTGCAGAGTGTACTCGTTTTTTGAGTACGCAAAAACATCTACTAGTGTCTATCAGCTATGTCAATCAATAGGTTTAAAATCTCAGACATATCGAAGCTTGTTTATACTAAGCAAAGGGTGCGATATGTTTTGCATCTACGATCCGTTTTAGCGTGAGTACATGGTAAGCATGTTTTCTTTATTCTAAAACATGCAAATAAGAACCATTATTATAAAAAATCGAACCCGTGTTCTATAAAGAACTACAATGATATGCTCAAATACATGGAGAAAGAGAATGAGAATTTTTTGAGTGGCACTTTGAAACAAAGTCTAAATTCACGATTAACTGATTGAAGAAATAATAACAACTTCGAAATGTTTCAGTTCTCAAATCAAATTCTTTCTGTCAATCGACAGTAAAATAATCATTCGAAGATCAAAGTTTTCATGAACCATGGCATGTCACAAGATTTTGTTAAGGTGCGAAGCACTGTATATGGCGTTCAATCGTCGTCGCCATCTTTTTCTTTCTCGACATACGCATTCAAAGTCTATATTTTGTGGTACGATGATCACGAGAACGACACATCGTCTGTCTGATTCTCGTTCAAACGTCATCAAAATCATTGAGATTCGAATTCATACCAAATTTTATCCGATTTCCTCTATCACTTTTCGCTCGTCCACAGTAAAATATGGATATTAATATAATCCATGGATTTTATTTTTCAATATGGCGACTCAAAACACCGAGATTCGGCGCGTATTTTATGACATTAATTATTGCTAGCAGAAATAGCTAGCATCGATGTACTATTGATGACATCTTTTCAATTAATTATCAAATCTTTGTAAAGGACAACTAAAGTTTCTTGCTCGAGATGAAGTGCTTCGCACCGAGTTTCGGTTTCGAGCTCAGCTCGACTACCATCTAGTTTCATTTTCATTTCAGATTCATTGAATTAACATGTGAGATACTTCTGGTGCAGAATCATTTCAATCCAAGGGGGAACATCGTTGAACTTGAAGTGGAAAAATACGGCAAAGTAGACTACGCGAATTAGTTCAAAGTACCACCCAAATAGCCCAAAGTAGGAAAAAGTAGTTGAAAGTAACTTGAAGTCTGAAAGTCTGCCGTTCCCCTCTTGCTTCAAAGGCATGTATTTGAAAACTTTGAGTTTGGTGTCTATATATTTGTTTTCTTTGGCTCTTAATCTTGAGTTTGCACCAATGATTTGTGATCATAGAAATATTTTACATGTTACAAAGTTGTGAAAAATCTCAGTATTTCTCCTGTCCCTTACATATATGAAGCTTTTCTCGATGTCATACGATCGTGTTCTTCTGAATTATAAATCGTTTCAGTTATACCATTTTGCGCTCCTATTGAAATTTTACGCTACAACAATATAGAAAAGAGTCTTCTAGTAATGTCTTCTTTCATTTTGGATACAACACTGACATTGAACGGTGAGGAAATCAAACGTCGACAGTAGAAATACAGATAAAAAATTGTTGAAAGGTAAAATGTCGACAAATATAAACGTCGATAAGTTCAAACACAAAAGTTATTATACAACAGTATTGATATAATCATCGACATGGTGACATCTTTAAGTTCTCTATTTTTTATAAGTGTTGGGCTGAAGACATATTACGTTTGTTATTTCGTTTCGTTTAGGGTGTGCGATTCTGATTCCGATCGTTAAAAAAAATCATGTTTAATGATTCAGACACGATTCTAAAAATACGTGAAGTTGATTTAGATAAGTTCCTTAAAACAACGGAGCCAATTCCGCTTCCAAAAAATCTGACTTTGCCCATATCTAGTACTGTCTTTGTGAACAGTACATGTTGTCTATTTTCTCATGTAGTCGTCATTCGTATGGTCAACATGGCGCTAATTTTATCAACACAAAATTGTATCTCATTGATTTGAAGGTGTTTCTTGTTTTCTTGTTATTATGTGCACCACACCCACGACCACACCCTGAACTGAGTTCAACTCTGTTACATTTTCCATGTTGACATCGTCTATATTGACGATTTAAGCTGTCGACAATTTTACCTGTTGACGTTTATTTGTATGAACTTTTTCTGTGTTGACATAATTTTGGTCAATATTTGACTACTTTCCCCCGATCGAAATTGATTTCAAATCATCCATGCAAACCCAAGATTGAAAACCAACGAATATAAATATATAGACACAAAACTCATAGTTTTCAAATATATGTGTTTGAAGTGATTTTGCGCCCGCTTTTATTCATCCATATATCATAGGCAGAAATAACTATTTTTGGTATGTTTACCCCTGTGCAGACAACAGAGTATTTGGATAAGGCACGCCTAAAGGAAAAATGAAATATTTCACATGTAAGTTCAATGAATCAGAAATGAAAATGAAACGAAGTCCTGTGACATACTATTGTTTAAGAAAACTTTGACTTTTTCGTGATCATTTCACTATCGATTGATAGAAGGAATTTCATTAGCTTGATAGAGTTCTTTGTTTTCTACTTGAACTTGAAATTCTAGTTCTCTAGTTACTTTCTTTTGAGAGTAATTCAGTTGACAGCTTTATCGATCATAATAGCTATGAATAATATGCCAATATCCGATATCATTAAAAGCTGGCAACGATGCACAGGAAGATCCATGGAATAAGTCGTCTTGCCTATTTTCTTCTTTTTAATTATGACACCATAGTTTTTCGAGATACCCGACGTTTGTCAATAGAATCGATAAATATCTTTACGCAATCAATTCTTCAAGATTTGATTCTCTTAATCCTTTTTTTTTATTTTGAAACGATTTTTATTGATTTCAGTCTTGTGTTGAGCGATTGTCTGAAGCCGATTGTACAAATTCTAATGAATTCAAAGCAAAGAAGCAGCTACTAAACCGAAAGCAAGCAGTATAACTTAGCTGTAACAGATACGTTTCAATCATCTATTGCTCGTGTGGGTGAATGCTAGTAAAAAAAAACATATAATTCTCACTGATGACAATCGTAAACAATCATACATTATATCGAAGGAAAGCTTTTATATTAATTTATGCATTAATATTGATAAGACAATTGCCAAATCTTATTAAATTTTCGATTTTCTACTTAGAGATCATCTTGAGAACAACGAATAGATTTATCTTGATGTGTAAATAAAATCTATGAATTACATACAAATTGCATGAACCACCTGATTTGCTTGCTTTTCTTTATACTTCAATTCTGAATAGAAATCTATACAGATCATCACCAGAAATCTTTCTCATCATTAATTTCAAGATATGAATGTTGAAGCTTCATAGATTATCTCGTGTTCTTTTATCTACTTGTGGTTAACTTTCGATGTTGAGCATATTTTAAAAACATTTTCTATGAAATTCAATCATTAAAAAACCTACTGATCGACGAACGAAATAGAATAATCAAGATTGTTGCTTGACAACTTCTAAATTTAAATAATTTATTATTTTATTTTTTATCCTCTGATTCATATTCTTTCATGAATTTAAAAAAATCGATCGAGTAAGATTCAAAAACAACTTGTTATTTTTTTCACTAATTATAAACATAATAACGACGATCTCATCACGATTGATAACATTGTTTTTCCTCAGAAACAGTTGTTTCTTTTCTATGAATTCGTAAACATATTCTTTATTGTGATTCGATATTTTGACACATATGAGTTTAAATTAAACACAATTGGAGTGCTTTTAAACGATAGAAAGTTTTGTACACCATATTTAGTTAATGGTTACAAAGAAATTCTAATCTCAACCCTTTAAAGCAATCTCTCGAGAAACCAATTTTTTACATAAATCTTTTCTCGAATCTAATCTCGCTGAAAACTTCAAATTAGATGTAATTTTCACTGCGTACTATGAATTTATAGTGTCAGATCTGTTTTCAATTAATATTTAGCGGAAACTACGGTCATTTTTGTATACTTTCAAACTGTATGAAGTTGTTTGAATTACTAAACCGTGTAAAAATGTTGGATTCAATGCGATAGACAAATTCTTATTCTTCTCTAAAGTGATCTACAAATTCCTTTACATCGTTTATATAACTTTTCAAATGTGTACGCAATATTAGCTGTCGGCTTCTGTACTCTATATGTCCTTCTTGCTTTAACTTGTCGTTCGGCTTGCATTACATTGTACTATCATGTATCCGATATACTTTTTTTCTTTCGATCGTTTCTGTAATATTTAACGTCCTTTTGATTGAGATAAACAAAATAATCGTACACTTGTTTGATGTCTTTGATACCATGGTGATTCATCATAAATAGAGTAAATAACCTTGAAGATGCTAAATTTACTAGTCAACATGATGCTTGTTGCAACAATCGATCGATCGATCGATAATTAAGGTTTTGTTATTTTTACTCTTCTTGGTTTCTGTTTTTATAATTGTACCGTAAGAAAATGACTACTGAAGTTCTTTCAGTTTACTTACATAAGCCTCCAGTTGAAAAAATAGAAAAATTTAGTTACCCAACAGAATTTATAACGTGCCAAATTTACGATGTAGACAAAAACATCGGATCATGTCTAATAGTAAGCCGAAATTTCACCGATAATGATATTAGTAAATTGTGATTAGTCGCTCACGATTACTAAAAATACTTCCGTAAAACAAACAAGAAATGTCCATTGTAATTTATAAACATGCGATTATGTCGTTGCTGTCAACTATAACAACAACATGTATAATTGTTCACAATTTAGACATAGTCGTTTTGAGAAACGAACAACAAAGTAAAGTGGAAAGTATTTTTATAATTCATTAATAATACAATTGTCAGATACTTTTGACCAAAAAATGAATTTTTCCCGAAAAAAAATTGTTGTGTTCAATTTATCTTGCATTATTGAATGAAAAGGTTTGACTAGCGATTGAATGAGACAATATGCCGAAGTCAATGGAAAATCTTGTATTAACTTCGGCCTAAGTTTTAGCTAGAAAGTATCCACACATGCAATATTGATCTTTAAAATGAACTCAGTGAATGTCGATATTATATCATTCAAATGTGAAAAATCATATTCGGAGATTTCGAATTCTCATTGAAAGTGAAGAATCCGTCTTTTTCGAAGTCGACCATGTCGAGAAAAAGTGACCTATTTTATTCGAAGCAAGTACGTGCAATGTTTGGATTATTTGATACGAAAGAAACCTTGGAAGTAAATTTGAAAAAAAAACAGAGCATGCAACATGTCATGCATTATTATTATTATTTTACTATAAATATCGGATATACTTTCATAGAAGTGTTGCATTTTATTTTTTGAAACTGTTGTTATATTATCGGATTTTTTCATTGAAATAATCAGATGTCGTTATTTTAGATACATTTCTTCATGTTGCTTTTACTAGATCTTTTCTGTTTTAGTTGCATGACGATGACTGGCGGTACCTATAGAATATTTTATTTTAAGACATACATCTGTTGAGGTATGTTGCCTGACATTTTTCAGTTTTCAATAATGACTAATGTCTGATATACAGATAATATTGTAATTCGATTCTTTTGGTGTTTGTTGTTTCTGTTGAGTGATTGACAGCAGTAATGCTTCGCTCCCCAAACAGTGTTCGAGGTCAACATCAAACAACATCAAGTATTTATGACTACAAAACACTCAATGAAATGGTAAAGAGAACGACAAATACGAGAACATCACATCTATTATCAGCAGTAGATAGTCATGAATCAAATAAACATCATCCAACAGTGAAAACATCATTTGTTGAATCATGTTCACATGTTTCTTCGCCTAGAATGTTGAGTATTATATCTTTACATGAAATAATCATTGAAGGACGATGGAAATTTCGTGCACATGAAGACGATCATTTACAATTTAAATTAATGGGCATTGGAAATTTGGTTTTCACTTGTCATGATATTATGAATAAGACACACGAAATAATTAAATCAAAACACAATAGCCTACAAACTTTTTCATCGAACTGTGAAACATGGCCAATAGTAAATTTGAATACTTTCAAAACATTGACTGAGACTGATCGTGCTAATCTTAATCGGGCTCATTTACTTGCTCTAATGACAATTATCTTTGAGGCAGCTTCAACCAGTCTATCAATATTGCCATCTGCTCGCATTGGGAGCGAAGCTTCTGTACATGTCAATCATCCATATAGTTTTCCTAAATCTCACATTTACCCCAAAGTATCTCATGAAACTGCTTTTCGACATTTAATTCATGCACCAGACAATCAACTACTTCAAATAGCTCTTCATGTATCTCTAATAACCAGTCATAGTCGAATGGATTTACAGCAACTAGGTGAAAAATTAGGTGTCCAACGAGATCATTTTGATATGGGTTCAATAAAAGATTCAACAAAACCTTTTCAAGAACTAATAAAACTATTACGTGAACAAAAATTAAGACGAGAACGTGAACAACAAACTGTTGATACAAAGAAACTACCATATAAACCTAAAAAGAAGCGAGGACTTAATGCTAATATGTCCGGCACAAAGTTCGCTGTTGGTATGTTTTTGTTTTGCTTTTTGCATTTCAAGCATTTATTTGGTTTACTGAAATAACATTAGAGGAATCCTTGAGAATAAAAAATTCATTCTCAAATAAAATAAACCAAGCAACAGAGTAAAGTTCATTACAAATTCGTTAGTTGTTTCAGCCATCGTGTTTATTTAAAATCAAAAAGAAAGTCTAAAAGAACACTGACAATATTATAAAACCAATTAAAATCGAGCAACATATTATTCATACACCTACGCCCTCTTTCCGATGGAAAGGACATGGTGAATAAAGAAAATAAATTGTTCTGCTGCTCTGGACTTTAATTGAAAAGCAATTAAACAATCTAAAATTCCCTGTCACTTGTTTATCTAAATTAGATTTTTTTTCATCGCTTTCTGCCGATTTTCTGTCTTAATACATTTTATGTGTACAGAAATGATTCGAACACTGGCTACTTTTATTTCATGATATTATCATTTTGCATTTAAACACACTGAATCATTACTCATTTCATGAAGAAAAAATTGTCTGTAGATTGATATGTTTTATACAAGCCGAAAAAAGCTTTATCAGGTATTCAAGAACTGAGATATTTCCGAAACTCTGTTGATCTTACATAGAAATTAATTTATCCAGCTACAACTGATTAAAAGCAAGTTCTTCAGATTGTTTGTTTTTAGGTAGAGCGAAAAGAATTTCGTCACATACAATCTCATTCATCTTTTGAATTAATAAGAATAGTGAATGGTTAAATGTTATTCTTGGTTCTCGTGTTACATACAACCTTTGTACATAAGTTTTTTTCAAGAAGAGAAGTTCACATCTGAAGGCATTCGGAGTAAAATGGCTGGTACAAATATTAAAATCTGTGAAGTATGTTGTAATTCACTCTGTGAAACATTAATGGAGAACACATTACAGCTCTCTTTCACACAACTGAAAAGAAACAAAACAAATCGTTGCAATAGTTACGCGTTTATCAAAATGCACTGATTGAGCTTAGCTCTGAGCAAAAATCATTCAAATCGACTACTTGGCTGTTTTCACTTCTAGAATTAGACTTCACTGATGATCGACATTTTCAGATATTTCTTATTAAATCGAAGAATTCGTATTTTTTATGCTTAAACGTAAATTTTGTTTCCTTTTCGTTGAATTGAATGGAAACAAGAAAGCATTTAATCGGCTCAGAATTAATTCTTCTTATTTGCTATAATGAAAATCGCTTTTCTTTCCAAGACTTTGATTGTGAATATATCCCAATCTTTTGAAGAAATATTCTAACTAGAAACCCTCCGAGAAAAGCTGATTTTCAGAAGAGAGATAACATATTATATTCAGTTTTTATTCCAGTCTATCTAAAATTTTTTATCATAGATTCAATTTTCACCTTTCAGAGGTTAGAAAGTGTTGATTGTTCTTGAAAAATCGATACATCTTCTGGAATTTCTAAGAATGTTCAGTTTATATAAACGCTTTTTTGGATCATCGAAATATGTTGACAATTAGTAAATGGTTTTTCTGTCGAGCGAGTTCTATTTTCGTTGATTTTTCACGAAAAATAGAGATCAAAAAGAAAAATGAGAAGTTCTCTAGAATTTATTTTTACATGAAACAAAGTAATGGATCAATATGTGACTTAGATGCTATTTCTTTGACGTTATTGTGCAAAATCCATCACACATAAATATTCTTTCGAGTCAGAACGAATCTTACCGATAAGACTATAACTGTCGAAAATCTTTTCTCAGCGAAAATCTTCGAACCGTCTTTGAATAATTTTCAGTGCTGTACGAAATTTTTGTAGATAGATGATCTTAATTGGCTTTCGAATTGATAGCACGACGAAGATATAATCTTTCTCTGAAAAATGACTCAGTAATTCGATAGTATTATCATGGGCAGTTGAATCTTTAAAAAGAAAATTGAACGAAGGAACTCTTAAATTTAGAGTTCTGCAGGTCAACCTTACCCTACCCTACCCTATCTGAATCTTTAGGGCAGGGTAGGTTTAAGTTATAAGAAGCTTCGGTTAGGTTAGAGTAAGGTTACTAAAAAAAATACATGGGTAAAATTAATGATGAGTTCATATAGATAAAGCTTTTACAGAGCTGAAATTAATATACATTTCTAACATCTTTATGACAAAAACAGACAAAACTTAAGCAGTGATGTCGTTAATGATATTTTATTTTGTGAGAAATTTTCGAAATATTTAAAATTTTTTTATTTGATTCTCGTTGAAAACCAATAAAGTGTGTTGAAATCAGAGGTCCGAATGAGATGGGACGTGTTGGGACGAACCATGGATCGATAGGACGGGATGAAAGATTCGTCCCATGGGATATTCTATGGATTATTCGTTTACAGTACTTTGGAATAAAAGATGATGTTCGTAGACATTAACGAGAATCAATCTCATTTTTCATTCTTTTATTCTATTGAGGGTTTTTCTTAGATCACGTATTCATTCCCGAATCCTTTTTAGTAAAAATCTCATGAATCTCCAACAATGCGTAGACTTCCAAAAGAAGAAATAAGGGAATTTTCGGAAGTTCCATGCGTTTGTGTTCTGAATTGGTCGGTGCTTCCAAAAATTATGAAATATCTAAATTTTCTGCAATTTCCTTGAGTTTGCATTCATCGAAATTTCTGAAATTTCAAATATCACTAAAAGCTTCGCTGGCATCTCTGTGTATTTATCGCGTTGATGAAAACTTTGGTAGTTTCCTTTTTCGAACAGCTTAATGTACCTATGGATCTCATAAAGAAAATATGATTTATTTTCTGCGTTCAGCTTCACTAGCTAATCATGTAACTTCAGAAGAGTTCCTAGAAGAAGATGTGCGACTTCAAATGTCTTTGAATGTTGAAATGAATCACAAAGGAAAGAAGTGAAGGAATAGACAGTCGATTTTCTTTAAAGAATAATGTTTTTTCCAAAACATAATTGTTGGGTTAATTACTTTTTCTATTATAGTCGAGGATATAAGAAAATTAAGCTGAATTTTCTTTTATTTATTGCAATAGATTGTATTTGAAGAGTGAAAAAATTAAAAGAAATTTTTCATCAATACGAGAATTTTGCAATATATCTGATAAGCAATAGAATTTTCTATTGTATGAAAATCCCATGGGATGGGATAGGACGGATGAAGAAAATTTGTCCCATGGGACACATTTCTCATCTCATTCGGAGCTCTGGCTAACGCATACTTAAGAAAAACTTTCATACTGAGTTTTTCCTAAACCTTGAAACTATAAGAGTATGCTAGGGTGCAAGATGAAAAATCTCTGTGATAGGACAGGTTGATATTATGAAGTCTGCAGGTAGTTAGGGTGGGACTAGTGCTCGAAATTATTCAGTCGGTTAGATTTAGGATACAAAAAAGTCGTAAACTGCAGGACTCTAGTTGATAGGTTAATAAAGTAATCAAAAAATGAAACTTCTCAATGATTATAGAAAGAAATCATGATTCTCATCGATTCATAATAAATTCGAATTCGAGTACTAAAAAAACATCTTGTTCGCTTGTGATGCATTTTTGTTTTTTTTTAATTTTAGTTCGTCAAGCGGCTGACGTGTTCGGATTTTCTCTAAGTTGTGATAACGATGTAACTTGTAATCTGTTGTGGCACGATACATTGATTTCAATGGATATTGTTTCAGCGCTGAAACCCTATCAAAAAGTAAATCATTTTCCAACAATGAGTGAAATTTCACGTAAAGATTTATTAGCTAGAAACTTCGACAAGTATATTTCATTATATGTTTTATTTTCTTCGATTTCGGATTTATGTCTATTACAGATTATCACGTATTCTACCGAATGAATATAATTTTACGCCTAGAACGTGGATATTGCCCAATGAATACAATACTTGGTATTCATATGCTTCGAATAAATCAAAAAAGGATTCATCAACTTATATTCTTAAGCCGAACAACGGTGCGATGGGACATGGGTAATTCTCGTTGTTCTTTTTCTTTTCTCTATTTTAGTTTAAATTATTATTTTATAGAATTCAAGTTTTTTGTGATTATGAACGAATTCAGCCAATAGATAATTATATTATTCAAGAGTACATTCGAGAACCGTATCTTATCGATGGTTTTAAATTCGGTACAAAACTTTGTTTTTGCTTATAACTTATTCATAATGTTTTTATTCATTTATTTCAATGACAAAGATCTTCGAATATATGCCCTATTGACATCGTGTGATCCTCTACGGGTATTTATTTTTAATAATGGTCTAGTGCGTATGAGTACAGAAAAATATGAAACACCTAACCGTAAAAATGCTGTATGCTATTCAATATTTAGAAACAAAAGCCATTTGACTGTAGTTGTTTTTTATTTCTCATGAAATTTTCTAGTCTCATCTCTTCATGCATTTGACCAATTATTCAGTAAATAAATATAATGTTGATTATGAAATAAGCGCATCGAATACCAATCCAGAGAATACAGGAAGTAAACGATCACTTAAATTTTTATTCGAATATTTACGCATGCAAAATCAAGATGCAACAACACTTTGGAGAGATATACAGGTGAAATTTTCATATATTAGGATAAAAAAAGAAATGAAAAGAAAATATTGTTTTATTTTTCTCTTCAAAGAATATTATAATAAAAACAGTATTTCTTGCTCAGCCGCATTTATTTGCTGCTTATCGAATGTGTCGTCCCGGTGCTTCGCCATCAAGTGAAAGTGTTTGCTTTGAGTTGCTTGGCTTCGACATATTAGTTGATCAACATTTAAAACCATGGGTAATAGAAGTATGTGTCGAAAAAGTTTCATTGTCTTCAATGACTTCAATCGATTGACATAAATTAGGTTAATCGTTGTCCAAGTTTTGGTACCAATGAACAGATTGATTTCGACATCAAAATGAAACTATTGCTTGATACATTTGAATTACTTCGTTTTCGAACATCTGATAAGAAAAAAAGTCTTGCTATCGAAAAAGCTGAATCACAACGTCGTTTATATTCAAATATGGGTAAAACTAGTCGTCTATTAGATGATGCATCACTTATTCTTTCAAATGGAACTTATCGAGATTTCCGAACGCGAAAAAAGAAACTTGCTGATATCGTATGTTGAATATGTTCTTCATTGTTTTATATGATTTTCATCTTTAACTTCTATAGAGAGAAAAATTATATCTTCTTCAACGTGAAACAGCACGTGAAACATTCGAAAATCGTCATTTAGGAAGTTTTATACGTTTATTCCCTGTTGAAGATAGTATACGAATGAATGAATTAATGAACATATTAACGAAGTGTTTTGATGTATTATATGCAAATAAGAAAGATTTATCGTGGAGTACTAAATATTACAATCGATTTAAAGAAGAGGAATTATTAGAACAATTGGCCGAACTTGAAGATCTCGATCAAGACGATCAAAAACGAAATCCACGTTTAGCTTTTGTGAGTCCCTTTTTAATAATGAATACGAAAACAAATCTTTCTTATATGATAAAACTGAAAGATTCAGAAGAAAAGATTGAAAAATATAAAACTTATACGCAATGCTTTCAGAGTGCACCCAGTAGCAAAAGTTCTTTTTCATCATGGTCAACTGTAAGCTTTCCGGAAGTAAGTTTCAACCAATCGTTGCACGATGTGTTGTTGCAATATTTCATTTAATCACTGTTGTGCTTACCGATTTCATATCAATACCCATCATTAATTCACTATACCATTGACCTTCCCGTTGAATCTAGCTATTTGTACCATATTTATTTCAATATCATGCACAAAATTCCACATTTAATCTATTCTGATTGTTTATATCATTTTGATCTAGATAGGAAATAATAG
This sequence comes from Rotaria macrura, assembly GCA_900239685.1. Classification (NCBI taxonomy): domain Eukaryota; kingdom Metazoa; phylum Rotifera; class Eurotatoria; order Philodinida; family Philodinidae; genus Rotaria; species Rotaria macrura. Next base: position 31,664 of record OENT01001633.1, read on the forward strand.
TCTTCCAATAGAGCGTGCGTCTCCATCAGCTAGTTTTGCATCCGAACCAAGTGAAGATGATGGTGGTGATGACGATGATGATGATGATGATGATGATGATGATCGACACCAAGCAAACTCACCTGCACCATCCGACTTAGTTAATAAAACAACATCATCAATGAATACTATAACAACAACAAATTCTGTACTTAAACGATATGCAACGCAATCTCGAACGAATGTTCTTCATTCAACACCAATAGCGCCATTAATTATTCGAAAACAACGACAAGCATCAGTAATTACAACAAATATTCTCCAACGACCCAGTTTACAGACACAAGCAAATTCTTCGGAAGTCAAGTCAAATCAATTCATTGAAAAGAAACCTTATACAGGAACATCAAATCAACACTCAGATCGATCATATCCATTATCTCGTTTAGCAAGTCGAGGAATTACTAGTCAATCTCAAACGGTAACGTACACAGCCATTTCACAAGCAACTAGAAAAAACTCCAATAGTATGACACCATCCATTGGTCGATCAACATCGTTGAATACTTCGAAGGTAAACATTCGTGTGTGTTCTATAATAAAGTAGACGAAAATGAAAAGTTAATTTTTAATCGGTTCTTAGGATTCTCGAATAACTGATAATGAACTAAGTCATCTGTATCAATCAACACTTGAGAAAATGCATAAGCTGATTGTTCGTTATCCAAATAAATCTGACGATGAAACACGACGAATTTCTTGTGAAATCGTTGAAAATTGGAGTAAGTATCGATCAGGATTAGCAGAATTTTGGTTGGAGAAATTAGACGGCCGAAAAAGACAAGCAATAATTCGAATTGTTTGGAATAATGTTCAACAAATAATAAAACAGCTATGTAAAACTGATCAATCTGTCGAACAATTATCATTAAGCAAACATTTGATGAAATTGGAACAACGTTTATTAGCAAATAATGGACAATATTTATGGGATATATGTCAAAATCGATATAAGTATGTTAAGCAAAAAAGTAGTCTAATTGTTCTTTCTTTATTTTTGTTGTTTGTAATAGTTCATGGGGATCATCTTTGATAACAAGTACAAGTCGTTTATCCCCAGTTGAATTAGCTTGTTGCAATCGTTTTATTGATTTATGTAAACAAGCCCTATTCATCGTTTATCGTTATTCACTTGATGAAAAACTCAAAAAACAGCAACAAACTCAATCAGAAGGATCAACAATAATCGTTACCTCATAAATATGTGAAGATATTTTTCTAGTTATTAGTCAGTTCTACATTTTGCCGGTGGTCCGTTTTTTTTTTCAAATTATTTTTTATAATTTAAAGCATGCATTCGAACTATTTATATTTATAACGAAAACTCTTTAAAAAATGATTTTTTTTTCATACAATAGACTTCAATGGAGAGTTGATAAAGTGTGAAAAAGACTGGTGTTTAAATCTATTGTTCGACGAATCTATCTATGTGAAGTAGACAGAATGATATTTTTAATTCAAAGAACGAATATAGTTTAAGAAGAACAAAAGTTAATCATCAGAAATAGATGAAACCTTGATAAATCATATAGATCTGCGAATGACTTGTGAACAAAAAAAAATATAATTACCGATCATGTTAACTTTTTAATATAATACGACACTCAAATATTGGCAGGATTGTTCGAAGGTTCTTCAGCGAGTAAAATCCTACTTTTATCAGAATCAAATTTTAGAATTACTTTTCAATGTTGATCAACGGCTGGAGGACGAGAACGAAAAACAAACCTATGGTCGCTTATTTCTGTTGGAGAGATACTTGGTAATTACGATTACGAGTGCTCGAAGAAAGTTGTCGGCATTCAACAAGATACGAAAGAACAGCTTGCTGAAAAATTGTTTTAAATATTTTGCAACAGATATTTTTTCTTAACGACGAGAGAAAACAGAAGAAGATAAAATCAATCACACCGGCACTAAGAAAACGAGATTCTGCAAATATCTATAGTCAGTGCCAAAATTAAAGGAGCGTTGGCATAAGACGAATATTTCGAGACGAATAATAGCTACATATCTGCGATTTTTTATTGACCGAAAAAGACTGAGTTAGAATGTTTTCATACAACACTAAACAAGTCGGCATCATTACCTTACTTATCTTTTTTGCGAGCTCTTCAGATAAAAGTAGAATAATGCAATGCTGTTTCGATGGAAATCTGACAAAAAGTATGAAATATCGATTGAAGATCCACAAAATACCCTATCAATTTCGACTTCATTGTGGTTTAGGTTTTACATACACTAAAACACTTGTAAAGATTGAAAAATTGATTCGATTGGATGTGGATGACCACAGGTTTGAGTGTATGTAGTGGCAGGAAGACTGATCCGACTTCAGGATCCATTGGATTCTATCGGATCCATTGAAAGTTATCGTAATCCTTGGTATTGAACGCCGGCATTAAGTTATCGAATGACGGAAAGTATCGAAATGACGGCAGTACTCGTCGAAAAATCGGGATTCCGGCATCTGGTAACTTCTTGTCCAACTCTAATACCAAAGATTCCTTCAACTTCCGACAGTAACGCTGGAATTCTTGTGATCCAATAGGATCCTATTGAACAGTTTCTTCCTGGTTTAGTCTGCGTAGGGATTATCTGAGAGAAGCCCTCAGACTCCCATACCCGGGCATATCATAAGCGACTGCCATATGTCAGGCACTTACAAGCCGATTAAACAGCCTCTACCTAAATACTCCCTACGAAGTCCCGGCATATTCGTGAAGGGATTTTCGACGATGATCTTTGCATCCTGCTTTTCTTTTCTCTCCACCACTTCTTTCACTGCACCAAATCTATAGGAATCCGTAGGGGTAACTTCGTTCATTTCCATGATCACTTACGATACTCACGAACCACACATCTTCACACTAGTAGAAGTTCACACTCACGCCCTCGATAATGTAACAAGTTTTTGATATTTTTCTTGTTGAAAAGAGAACTGATCTGTATAAAAGTCACTTGAAAAGGGACTTCCATCATTATTTGTGTGGAAAAGGTTTTTCATCCGCGTTAGAACCGCTCGTCCAATGCACAAGATAGGTCTATTCATTGCGTATTTTAGATTTTAGCTTACTAGAGTTTATTTACTCTTGCAGATTCACCAGCCGACGAAATCAAAGAGGCTGAATTATTCGTTAGAAATCTGGCTGACTAGTAACATGACGAGGGGCTCTGATCATCACCAATTGAAGCTAAAAATACTCACAGCTGACGTAGCAAAAGTTATGATCGCCATCCTCCTCCTCAAATTGAACCACAAACAAATCAAAATGAACAATGGATCTGTTCAAAAACTCATGTGAAATTACACCAATAACAGCTGTGTTGACTCCCCTGCCAACACGAACATCCATTCCATTATCTCTTAAATAAGAATAAAGCATGTATATGACAGCACTTCTGGAATTATAACAACAACATTTTGTATGAATTCTAGTATCATATGTACTGCATTACAGTTTTATTTCAGCGGTGCCAGTCTCCGCTGGATCAGCAGCGTTCTGTCGTTGGCTATTTGCGACGCAAACAGCGATGTTTCTTGCCACAACCACATAAGCTAAGATATATTATGCTGTGAAAAAATTGAAAATATCTGTCATGAAAAGAAGCATATGTAGTAGTGGCTGATTCTATCCATAGCGCATTACGAGTTCATAGTATGTATGCATAATTGAACATATAACGTACAGTGTTCGATGAAATATGAAGTAATATTACAACAATCAACAAAGTTCTTCGATGCATTTCCCACCACGTACATGGTATTTTTCAATTCAATTACTTGTCTTTGATAATGCCTTTAAAATGTTCAGTTCAATTGCTTCGATGGAAGAATGGATAAACTTTAAATAATTAACAAATTCAATCCAGTGAAAATAGACAGCTTTCTTGGATTATCTTGTTTACTATTTGAAAGATGTAGGTGGACGTACATGTCAATTCTTGATTTTCCTATTTATTTGAAGACACTTTTAAAAATGAAATCTGGAAAAGCTGTCAGAAGAATATATGTTAGAAGAGTATCACTCTAGTGTGTAAGTTGAAGGCATCAAACTTGCTAGTCTTTTTTGGTTGCGGTAATGAAAATATTCACTTCGATATCATCTGTGGTCTCCATCATGCCATCTCTACCTCCACAAAAGTTTCTTCTACTAAATTGAAAGATGAAGATTTGGTAAATGCGTCGAGTTACATCTAACAAGTAAGCGAGTTGCTCTGTAGAAAGTTGCCAATTTTTAATCCCCATAATTATTCTATCATATGTACTTCATCTATTTTGCCATGTTGTGCGTATGAATTTGACATTTTTAAAGGTTGCTAAAACATATATTCAGATTTAAGGATTATATATGAATGTACTCGGAAATGAATAAAAGGATGCCATTGCTTTCTATAACATTAATTTATTTTCAATTCTAATTTGAGCGCCAAATATTCATCTAAACATACGATAGACAGTGTACATAGAATCGGTAAAAACTATGTATGTAAGCGGAAAGGGTTTTTCATGGTATCCTAGTTGCAATTGACTCTTATGACAAACTTCGATTCACTATAGTGCATATAAGGTCTGTAGGTCAGGCCAACAATTTTCTAGCCTAATCAGGCCAGGCGAAAATTTTAAAATTTAGCCTGCTCTGCTTGCCTGACCTGCTGCCTGGCAGACGCCTGGGAGTTGGCAGGTGAGGATAGCAGCTGTGGTACATACATGAATACGGATTGATACAATCATAGATAATTATAAGTCGAACTTACGATCATGAGAAAATGATATCCAGAGATGTGAAGAGCCAGCAACATCAGATAGAGATATTCTATGATCTTGAGCTGTGTTTCTAAAAGCAAAGATTATCAATGATAAAACGGTACCTAAGATCCTCGTAAACTTCGATTGAAATTCTATTTTACAGTTCGCTGATAAACATAGAGTATTTACGATACACTTTGTGAGAACTATTAATATTATGTTCTTTTCATCTTATTACAAGCATAAACTTCTCATTTCCTATTCTTTTTAAGGTATATTTTATGTTGTGATTTTTTCAGACGAATCAGATACTTTGTTAAGAAGTTTCTAGTTATTTATTCATTCATTACCGTTGTTATTTTCTTCTTTTTTGATTAATACCTTTTTGCAATCGATATTAACTATCTTTGAACAATTATTGATTGTAATAAGTAGAATTAATAGAGGCATTGAAATAGATTTCAATACGTTCTGCACTCCCTCGGGCCTATTTTCTTTTCAGATAAAATAAATAAAAAACAAGTCACTAAACTGATTGCATATTGGAATGAAAAATATGAAAATCATCGACTGGTGCTTTATCGTCGTACAAAACTCAATAATAATGTTCGTCTTTATTATCATCTACACCGTATTCTACCTCATCATGTACACTTCACAAATCAGTGACACAAATTGATTGTTTTTCGAGTGAATCGCAATCAGACTCAATTATGATTAGGAAGCTCGAGTAATATGTTTCCTTTCTGTATAAGATTATATAGATCCAGATTCATCGAATATTTCCCTCGTTAAATACTTTGGTTAAAATCTTTGGAGACAAACCAGAATTCAATTTTTTTTAAATATCTACGTCGATTTTGTGTGATTTTATATGAACACCATTCGCAGCTTATGAGAGGCTTTAAACCTATCGTCTTTTTATTCTTATTTAAAGTTTTGACATAAAAAACACATGAAAAATTTCTTTTTCTTATCCTATTCGACTCATTTGCAACATGGAATCATTCTGACACTTTGCGTGAAAAGGCAGAGTATTATTTTGCATTTTCCTTGATCAAATAACATGATACAGACCTCTTCGTTCAGATTTCTACTTAAAAGGCTGATTCTGATAGTATATACTCCTCAAAATGGTGTTTTATTTATAAAGAGGTTCAATTTACATTCCAATGTTAGAAACACAATTTTAATAATTCTTCCTTTCGAATTTTATCTTAAACAGTGCTATTTTATTGAATCCGAAAATTTCCTCAATTATTAATCCTTTCTAAGATCAATGCTATAGTTTCAGTGTCTTTTCAATCCCTTTTTCCTCGAAACAGTTTTATTTATTCTATATTTTATCTATTATTTTAAAGGGAAGTGAAAATAAAGGGCCATACTTAGTGCTGAAAAGTAAGAGTCTCTGTAGAACACTAAACCATTTTTTTCTTCAAGAGATAGAGTTCGTTCTATTTTTTGATTAGTTTTGTTCAGTAATTACAGGCACCCTAACCATGTACCCAACGATTAACCCAGGTCGTTCGTTCCGGAGCCCGGATCCGGCCGGAACCCGCAGGAAACGGGATATTTTCCGGCTTCTTCCTGCCGGTTCCGGTGTATTTCCGGCCGGAAAAACCACCGGAAC
>OENT01001634.1:0-38071 GCA_900239685.1 Rotaria macrura
CCGGAAGTCTCCGGATTTTCCAGGTTCCGGGTACGGATAAATCCGGCCGGAATACTGCTTCCATGTTCCGGTTATTTTTCCGGCCGGAAACGGCCGGAAATACACCGGAACCGGCGGGAAGTAGCCGGAAAATATCACGTTTCCTGCGGGTTCCGGCCGGATCCGGTCTCCGGAACGAACGACCTGGGTGTATGATATTTGAAGAAATTTATTATTGGTTTCTTTTTTTTTATTCGTACTTTAATCTAGTTATTCTCATCAAGCGCACTCTGTCTATCAGAAAAACACAGGACTTCTTTCAATTTTCCATGGTCGCTAGGTTTTTCCTTGTGCACATTCGAACGAGGGTCATATGTGTATCGATAAAATAAATTTACACAACATGAATCTATAATTATTGGTTCAAAGAAGAGGAAGAACAGAATTGAAAAAGACATGCAATAAGTTCCTTTTTTTTGTAAATTCAAAAGCAATCAAAAATAGAATGGCATTATTGCAGTACACATCTCACCGTCTCTCGTTAATGGCATTTTTATTTTTCGATTATTCTGACATAATAGTAAAATGATATCAGACTACATAAACAACAAACCAGCGAGAGTAAATCAAAACATCAACGCATCTACTCGTATCAATGTTACCGCTTTTTTTTGTTAGTTTTGAAATAATTGTACCTCATCGAGAGATTTTGGATGCTTTTAGTCTCAATAATACTATCGAATCCATGATTTGGAGTCAATAAATATCCAATGAAGAGTGATCATTATGATTCAATTTAATCACTTGATGCAGCAAGAATCTTCATGCATGAAATATGAAAAATTTCAGATTATTGTTCAGCAGTGAATTCCGTATGGGACTTTCATTTCTTTCTACCATAGAAAGAATGTTTCAATCAAAACCTTGTTTTAGATCTTCTCATTCGAAATTTCTATCCTAAGTTGATTCAAGGTTAAGCAAAGTCGTCTATGCATGTATTATAGATAGATTTTAAATTTCAGCCAGAATATGCCGTGATTGACAACATTTACAGAGTGTAACTCGAAACAGAATTGGTCGATCATCTCACCATTTTCATGAATAAAAGAAAGCCTGTTTATCGACTTTTAAAGAGAATTTTCGTATATGATTCTGTGCCAATACGTAGTCTCAACAATCCAATGAATATTTTCTTGCCAACAAAGAAGTGTTCTTCAGCGTCTCTTTTCTTGAGATTAAACGGCAAAAAGCACCTAATTTGAACTGAGGCTTAGACTTTAAACAACAACGCACACACAAGAAAAAACAATCCACCAACTTCATAAATTCTCTTTTTATTGATTGCAAATCTGTTGGATACCTTGTTTTTTCGTCAATAATGCTTTCGTTCATAGAATATTCCAGAAGAATTGATGCATTCTTTCTGGCAAGAATAGAAAAAAAGTAATGTGGCATCGACAATTCAAGTTTTGTTCGTTACGACTACGTGCACATAGTTATGATGATAAGTTGAAGAAACAATAACAGCAAAATGGATTTTGTGAGGGAAGATCAGTTTCATTCTCTAACAATACATAAAAACGATGTCCTTTGGTAATGCTCAATATAAGATTCATAAATCAGCAAAACTGTAGTGTTGTTTGTTTTGATTAATTGCATTTATTTAAGGTGCATTCTTTCTATCAGAGCAAGGTAGATGGCATGGAATAGTTGACGAAATATTCCGTAANTCCATACTATCAGTAAATAAAAACAAAAACTTGATTGTGGTTGGAAAACGAATATTTTTCAACTTAGGACAATGCAAAATTTGAATGTTTTTCTGTGAATGTGTATCTGTGTGTTGAAATGACGTATGACCCAACGGCTAACGAAAAAATTCGGAATACGAACAAATATGTTCCAAAAAATGCAGACAACATTTGAAGTACTTAACGGAAATGGTTTATAAATGAAAGTGAACGTTGAACACGTTAATATATGGTTCTGTATTTCACCGTTCTTTGATGAAACTCATTAATATTAAACAAATAAAGATTCACGATAATTTAAATAAAACTTAACTCGATAAAATTCGGATAAAGTTTCGAATACGAAGTGGTTGCTGGAGTATAATTATTGATATTACTCTCTTGTCTCGCACGGCTGTTTTCAAATAGACTGAGATCATTTAGTAAAATTTATCATATGTGATTAACTTTCATGATACTAAATTGTCTATTTTTCTGAAAGTTCTCTACTTTCTTTTATCAATTCCGTTTTGTTGTTTTACTATGATTATTTTTTATCTACACCTTATTTCATTCATCATAAGCTTGATGAAGAAGATAAATGTTTATTGTTTGAAACGTAGAAAATGAAATTGATTCACAGAAAAAAGAAAGTAGAGAATTTTTGGATTTTCAAAGCCAAGACACTTCCTGTATCGCAAAGAATGCCATTTATTGTTACTATACTGTTTGTATTCTTGTCTTACTCTGAATTTGTTGTTTTATTATAGTTCCACAGAAACTAAAAAGCTTTTGAATGACTAATACAAGGTCTGACGTCTTCTAGAATAGCAGAATTTATCACGACTACTTTAGATGAACTTGTTCAAAAACAGTATCAAACTTTTGAACCTTTTAAATCCCAGAATTGTTCCTTCGTAGTTACTGGGTTAACTAGGTACAGCACTTGTATTGTATAAGTTTCTTAGAATCATAGCTGTAGAGATGAAAGCTTTACTTGTTGTTGACTAGCTTCATCGTCGGTATTGTTAACATCATCACAAGCTTTATACATTACTATATTTCGGTTCATGTTTGTTTTTAAAGAAGGAACCATTGAAATATGTTCATCTTCTTCGTTTATCAAAATATCACTCATACTCTAAAAGGAATATAAAAATACAGATGTCAATGTGATTCATGAGTCTATTTATAGTAATGAAAGTTATATTATTTATTTAATTTCTTTATGAAAAGAAAGAAAACTGTCTGTTTAAATTATCCCCAATAATTTATGTTCAAGCTACCTAATACTGGATCATAATATACATATATATATTAAAACATCTCTAATATGGGCTTCACCGGCATCTATTCAAAATCATTTATAATACAGAGTGATTCACTTTTGAGAGGTCTAATTAGTTTCAACAAAAGTTGGTTTTTAGTAATCTTCAAAATTGTTCATAATATCCAGATTTTCGCTATATAGAGGTGCCCACTAGTAGAGGCTATACTATATATATATATTATTAATCGTGCAAACTAGAGGCATGTTGAAATAAGTTTTTAAGGTGTACCTTTTCTGAGTACTGATTCAAAAACTTTTCTTACAGAGGAAAAAACCATTCACATATGAAAAATAATTTCACTGCTACACTTTTTCAAACATCTTTTCCAAAAAATTTGTCGCTCTTATCGGACAGTATTGGATGATATGAGGATGTACACGAAGAAAATTTACTAGTGGTTGAAGAGCGATCAGTTGACCTATGTCAACGATCGAATACGTTTGTCGTAGTTGGTGAATATCAAGATTAAACTTGTTAAGATGTTGATTGATTACATTAACTTCCATAAAATCAGAAAAATCGAGTGGTGGTAATTTAATGTGAAAATCCAACGGACGACTGGTTGGTGTTTTGACACCTTTTCGAATTCTGATTAACAAATTTATATCACATAATTGGCTAATTGCCTTTTCTCGTTCATGTTTCCATTGGGAGCTGAATGAAGAAATTTGACACCATGTAAAACCGATATGCTGACACTGAAGAATCTTTTCAGAAATAATTCGCACACGTTCATCATTCGTTGCAGATGATTTCTTCAATTTGCTTCGTTTGGGATGATGTTTATTGCTATTGATGCAATCATCCATTTCGTATTCGCTCAAATTTTCTTCCTCATATTTATTTGATAAATCTATGTAATGTCGTTTTCGTTGAACTTCCTCATCATTTGCCGTCATAATCATAAAAGATTTAGAGCAATTGTTTGGCTGATCTCTATTAGCATCATCTATTGAAGGTGGTAGAATATGCTCATTAGTAACCATGATTTGTGGATGTCTAAACAAATTCAACTTATCCATCATTATCATAAACTTTTATAATATTTGTATCCTCTCCAGTCTTCAAGAAAGCACGTAGCCANTGGAAGTATGATACTGAATAGTTTGTAGTACTCATGATTTTTTGAATTTTAGTTTCTTGCAATCTGGTCTTTTTTAGACAAAATTTGTGCTCCAATTAAATCAATAAAGGATTTCCCAATCAATACTAAAAGTAATAGTGACGAAATCAAAAGAGTAGAGAAAAATATAGTAAAATATAAATATCGAAAGTAAAATTGTCGAAACATATATTATCACGATCGCTTCATTTTTTAAAATTCCTGAATTGTAATATGAAGAGAAGCACTCTAGACAACTTAAATAAAGATCACACTATCAGCCAATTCATGATGCAACAATGCGCTGGTTTTGAGTATTGGCACGGATACGTGTGTGCTTTGTCTTCAGAAAGTGACCGAGCATTCTTGGTATCCTTTCGAGCTTACATTCCGACCCAGATAAATGCTTATATCCACAGGTATACGCACATGCACACCTAGAGTCACTTCTTACTCTATTTCAATACAAGAACATTTTTCTTTCGATATTTTTACAATTCGACATCTGTGTTATTCTACTCTTTCACGTATCTACATTTTACTTTCCGAGATTTATTCCTTTTACCTTTTTACCTTTCGACTTCCTGCTTTCGAGATTTTTATTATTCAGTATGTTTCTAGTAACATTTTTGACATCCTTATCGTTGGACATTTTCCTTTTCTATCTAAGTGTAGGTTCAATCCGATAAACTCTACAACTTCTCTCAAAACTCAAAATTACACCTAGATTTATATTATGGAAACAGGAGAAATAATTGAATATGAATCTTACTGAGATGTTTCAGATGATAGTGCTGATTTTGTGGTTGGATATGAATTGGTTGGATTTACCGACTGATTTGATCCTGCAAATTCATTTGATTGTGGACTATAACAAATTAAGGAAATGTATTTTTAAAAGAAAAGATTTAAAGTGTTATTATGTTTTCTTTTTCATCTGCCATATGAATAGAGTCGAAAATTGCTTCTTATCTCAATAGACTTTTATATATATATATATATTCAACAATAGAGATACAAATACACTTTAAAAACATATTTACCCACCTTGTTAGTCGGCAACCAGAGAAAAAGCATTCGTACTGACTAATGTTCATGAGCACTGTATTAATAGCTGATTGAACTACCTCACAATGAATATCAAGTTTGACGCGTTCATCTAAATCGGTTCGATTTAGAAATCGATTTGCTAATTCAATCATCTGGAGTCGGAATAAATTATCAGCTCTGTGATCATTATAATGTTTGTACTCGATGTAATATCGATCAACCAAGATGAATGCTAATTCAATAAGTTGAATATTTGTCGCTATTCGATATGTATGTTCTCTTGATTTCCCAAGACGGTTATTAATCCATTGATCACCATTTTGATTTGCATAAACTACAAAAAAAGAATATTAGATGAGAAAAAGGACAAATCTTTAATTTAACGATTTTTTCGACAAATTCTTTTTCAAGAAAAGTGGTATAAAAAGCATGCTTTTATGAACTATGTCTGAGAAATGGACATAAGTAACTTTAGTCAAGATAAAGTTGATTTTAACAGATGCAGTTAGGGTTCATAACTTTGCATTTTTTTATTCTCTTTCCCACTTCTGTAGCTCTTGTTTCTCCTTATGATATATAACGAGTACATTGTATTAAAATACGAACAAAATAACCAAATCTAGATTGTACTCAGAACTATAACTCGTGATTACCTTAATTTTGTTTCATTTTATATGATATTTCGCATGTGTACAGCGTTATTTCCTGCTAACTTAAACACAGGCACTTTAGACAAAAAACTTCTCAGGCATATTATTTCGAGTCATACAAGCAATCTTATTCTATCTTAACCTATCGTAAGTATCGTCGAAACATTATTGCATCTAGCAATTTTCTACCATAACCAACAGATAAACATGGGTCTGGCCTCTAGTAGATTGTATGACTAAGTTGAAAACAAATCTTTCGAGCTATTCTTCTTCTTCTTCTAAGATGTTTCCGCTTTTTCGCAGTAATCTATAAAACGAAGAAAATAGAACACATGGTATTTAGTTAAAATTTTAGATTTTTTCAAAAAGAAATCACGTATGAAACACTTTTCTTTTTCCAGAGATTACAATTAAATTTGAACATCACTTATATATATACTTTAATTAATACAGACCTTGGAACATCAGTGCATTGCCAAAATTGATTATCAGGAGACGACTATCATCATGAAAATAAAAATCTATATTGCCTAATGCGTCTAATGTCATGCAGATTTGATCTTCCGTTAGTTCTGAAGGTGGCCACTGAGGCTGTTTAAATTTTTCAAGCGTAAGTGGCATAGGCACCCAAAAAAATTAGATCGTTCAACAAATGGTGATGGTTGTTCGTAATTATTTTTGCGTCGCATCAAACGCATTGTACTTTCTGATGTGCAATTGCCAAGAATACAAAGTTTTTTGCATTTTATATTAATGGTTTCGGTAGTTGTTCTTTTTAAAACACAGCATTCACCACTGTAAGCTTGTAAAGCAATATCATTGATGTTAAAATTGTCGTTGGCACCATTTGATGGTAATGTTAGAGGTGGTATTAAACCATTTCGTATTAGAAACGGATTAGCTTCATCGGCAAGAATCAGTTGTGGAAAATTTAGAAGACCATTCAAAAGACCTAATTTCGTAAACTATGGAAAAACAGAAGTAGAAGTTCATATTTGCTAATGGGATTGACAAATACGGTCTAGGGGAGCTGCTACAGAATGGCGGGAAAAAAACTTCTACTTTTTAATTCTCTCAATAAAAATTGATTATGCTCGAGAGAGAGAGAGAGAGTCGAAATCGTTTTCGCTCGAAATCCTCAAAATATCGGTAGAAGTGTTAAAACATTTATGCTCATGAGTGCGATTTTGTTACAAAGAAGTACACAAATGAGAATATTTACGGGCAATCATATACCATTCAATCGAATTATTGTTTGAATGAATTGACCTGCTGTTGTCAGTTATGTTTTTATCAATATTAGGAATGATCATTCATTGACATATTGCATTCGATTTGATTTTGATTCCAATAAAATGAAAACTAGACTGAATGTTAATTAACTTTGCAAACTTTGATTGGTTATTATCAAATGATAGTGAAAGTAAGTTTCTTTGTTTTATTTAGTAAGGACACATTGCTCGGTTAAACATTAGGGTTTCTGATTAATTACAAGTAACATAACTGTTTTTGTGATATCTCATTCATTTATTGATAGTAATTTTGGTAGACGAAGATACTGATGTGTTGATTTTACTGGTCTTTTTCTGCTATCAAATGCATGGATTTGATAACATGGCAGTAGGAATCTATTTGAAGTTAACTTGCGCTTAACAATGTATTGAAATCAGATTTTAGTCTTCTCGCTTGTTTGCTAACAGAGTTAGTGTTGCTGTAAAAAAATGAATACCCTTGTCCTACCTCATCATCTCGATATACTGTTTCGGTGATATACGAGTAGATTCTTTTCTTTTCTGGATAAATTCAACAATGTAGGTGTTTTTATTCTGTAGTAGTACCCAAGATTTTTTTGTCTTTTCCATACAGTACCAATGATACGCGTTAACCTAACGCCATGATTTTTTTCAAAAAAAAATTGAATCCGAAATATGATTTCGTTATCAGTATTGAATATCTCCGTAAAATTACTGCTGATTGCTTTTATGTAAACTGCGAAATCGATCATGATCCGATTCAGTGTATTTACTCAATCATTCCGAAGGCGAGTGTTTCTTCTTGTCCAAATGTATGTACACATTTTTACACAAATAGTCGTCGTTTTGAATACTAAATAATCACGTTTAACAACTTTCAAATCAGTAGAGTAGTCAGAAAAACGTTCTAGCTAAGGCGAGCCAAGGAATCGAAACGATTCCATGTTGGGTTGTAGGTGATGATAAATCCATGTTTTCGTAGGTCTTAATTTTTCAAGGTGAGAGAAGATGAAAGCAAACAGAGTTCTCTACAACTTCCTCTGGATACGGAAGCATGTCATACTGTTTCACGTGACACTTTCAATTAATCGACACACACAGATATATGAAAACTAGCAACAGCTCGAGCATGCTAGCGTCCGTAAAAAAACTTAATGTAAGAAAAGAAAAGTACTCACATCATCAATAAAGTAAGGGTATTTAACAAGATTTGTTATTTGTGGATCGTTTGTGTTCGGTCTCGGAAGCATCTCACCGGTCATTTTCACTTGATAAAAATTGGATATGGCATGTTTATAGCGTTTATGAAAATCGCTTTTTCCAAAAGCTGTAAAAAAATTACACTATCAAAATAAAGCAAAGCATTCAAAAAATACTTAAAAGAATTTGTAACCATGAACATATACAAGCCGTTTGCAAGTCGAACTGTGTTGTTTCTGTACAAAAACACATTTTCGGGCAACTATGAAGCACTTGACAGAAAATAAATTGTTGAGCCAGTAATATCCAGTATTCGAGCTGCATAATAAGTATCAAGCCACCGTCGAACCCGTGGCGACCAGACAAGTTCAGGTTTGAACTGTATTTCTTCTTTGCTTTTGCCCATCCGTATATTATACTCCATGGCTGTTTGACCTTCGATCGATAAAAAATTACGATTTACTTGATTCCAATTTCCAGAATTTCGGGTAGTAGTAGAAATTCTCGGTCGTACAACCCTAGTAGCTCAAGCCTGTTTGTCCATAATGGTTTCGAAAAGATACTACTAAAAACACAACAATAGGATAATCAAATCTCCCGTAATTATAGTCTATAGAAATAAATATTTCCTAAACAATTAATCATTTCAACAAGCGAGTTATCCTCAATAACAGCAATATCCGATATTCATGCAAAATTTGCAGAAAGATAATATCTTACAAATTTCAGTAATAACCTGTATATTTGAACGAATCTACATTAGAAAAACGATAAAATTCTATAGTTGTTGGACCAATAGTTCCACTGAAACAATTTACGGATTCAAATCGTGGGATAAAATGATACCGACAGTAAAACCGAAGTTATGCACTACCTTTCATCAAACTCGCATATAAAAGACGAATACACGAAGCGTCATCCCTTTCGAATGCGTGAACAGTTCCAGGAGACTTTCCCGGTGCAAACCTATTACAGTTGAAATTACAAAACCAAATAAAACAAAAACCATCGTTGTGCTCCGGTACCACAAAACCAAGTGAAAAACATACAACGCCGCGTTAAGCAGCACGGTGACCACGAAAAAACGAAGAAAGCACGGTAAAAAAAACAACTTAACATAATCGTCATAAATAAAACGCATCAAGTACGTCCGACGGGTTAACGATCCTCACTATAAATGATAAAGTACACAAAATGAAGAAAAAACAAAAGTCTAAAAATATATATACTATCACGTAAAAAACGACAACCAAACGACACGCGGAAAAAACAAAGACATTTTAAGTGTATCTGACGAGAAACATCGAGATAAATTCTATTCGTATCCAACAAACACCTCGATGCAGAACCCATGTGTTTCATTAGGATGAAACTGCGGCGCAGTTACGGCGTTACTGCGATCGCACTGTGACCCGTAATTAGAGAAAATTGCGACGTAGTTATGTGTAATTACGATAAAAAAATCGCAGTTACGCGTAGTTACGGCGAAAAATTCACAGTTACGCAAAAGTGCGTCCCAGTTAATTGCAGTTATGCGGCACAGTTGCGTTGCAATACATACGAGAGATCACTTTGATTAAGTTATCATTTTATTATTATTTTTATTGAGAGCTTAAAAACTTTTTCCGTACAAAAAATAAAAAACATAAAATTACAAAATTAACATTTTTACGAAAAATTTTTAAAGAAAAATTTAAACAAAAAAATTAAGGAAAATAAATATCCAGAAAAATCAAAAAACCAACATCTAGAAAAATTTTTTAAAAATTTAATAAATCATGGAGAATAAATTTCTTTAAAAAAATGTTAAATAATTAAGGAAAAAGTTTCAAAAATTGAACGACCAAAAAGTTTAAATCGAAAAAAATTTACAAAAAAAATTAAATATGTATTCTACTGTTTAAAGTAAAATGATTTATGAACGAAAATGTGACGAGCACTGCTATTTATACTGATTTTCTGTGGCTATAAGTATTAGTGCTCGAGTGTGGCCAATTATAAATAAGGAAGAATCATATATAATTGGTCAGTTACGTTAACAACGGATCATACGATGCGATCACTCCGACGCAGTTACGTTGGTCTGCGTCGCGGTAAGCGTAGTTTCTTATAGAGACCTTCACTACGATGAATGCGGTGTAGTTACGCGCAATTGCAGCGTAAAATTGGCTCTGCGCGTAACTGCGGCGCAGTTGCAAAAAAAGAGGCGACATGGGAAGATACTTCGTTATTAACAACAATGAAATAACACAAAAACGTCAGGCACTGACTAAGCAAACAACTAATACAAACACATAACATACCCTGGATAACTAAGTGATTACATACGCATTACAGAATAAACAAAAAACTATCGAGGAATTTAAACCTTCCTAATGTAATCAGCTATACACGGACACCATTGGAAATAACTTCAATAGAAGAAACACATGAACTAGAGAAAAAAACAAAGCCTAAACAATAAACATCGCAAAACAAAAAGAACATTCCTCAGTAAAGTAAAACAGGCCATATTCAAAAACAAAACGACAGCTACTTCCGTAAAAAACGCCACTTACAAGTAACTTCAGAAATTTCCCATTAATTTCTAAAATTCCTCTTGTTTATTAAATTAGGGTCTTGTTCTTCCTATAGAGATGATAGGAATGTTAAGAATATAGTGAATAGAACTTTCCGTAATTTCCAGGTGATTTCTAAAATTGCTCTTGTTTTTAAAGGTAGGGGCTTGTTCCTCCTATAGGTTAAATAGAAATGTTCAGAATATCGTGTATAGAAATTTCCGTAATTACCGTAACTTCCTAGTAATTTCCGAAATTTCCCGGTAATTTCTTAAATTCCTCTTCTTTTTTATGGTTGGGGCTTTTTCTTGCTGTAGAGATGATAGAAATGTTCAGAGTTTAGTGTATAGAAATTTCGGTTATCACCGTAAGTGCCTAGTAATTTCCGAAATTTTCCTGTAATTTCTTATATTGCTGCTGTGTATTAGGGTAGGTTCTTTTTTTGACTAGAATTTTTATAGAAATTCACAAAGTATCAGTTGGTGGAAATCAATGTAATTTCGGAATTTTCATAATTTTTAGAATTAAAGTGAGAGTAAGGTTACTGTAGTATTTCGGAAATTTCTCTAGGGAAGGAAATTTACTTTTTCTGAAGTTTAAATATACCTCCTTTCCGTGATCTATCAAATGAAGTGATGCCCTGTAATGTTCTACTTTCATATTCCTAGAATTAAGAGGCGTGATGTTCTCGATTCAGAAGAGCTTAACCTTTTATTTCCTATAATCTTAGTACAAACAACAACGTATGATATTATGTATCATAGAAAAAGAGAAGTGAGCGAGGAACACCAGGCAACACATATAGAATATACGTCCTATGGCATGCCACATGGACCCACACCCACAACCGTTTTTCGAAGGTCATCTATTAATTGGTTGAATCGTGCTACTGTGGGATGATTTTCGTAAAGCATGATGTTTGCAGGATTTGTGTGATGCTTTTTAGCGTTAAATAATATACATATGGGTATACGATGATTTCGATAGGATGAGGAAGTGAAGTCACTTGTTTTTAAGTGGCCAGAATTTCGGAATTAGGATTTTTGCTACATTTTTATAGTGTTGGATCTTTGATCTTGGTCAGACAGAAAGGGATTGAGTTTCTGTCTCACGGAAACACCGTCGTCTGTAGTCGCTAACGATGTTGTTACGACCGCAAGCGTCATCGTGTTGGGTCGTTTACGTTGGTTTTTACTGCCGTAACACGGCCGGATTCCAGATGTATACTGCCGCTCCTAGTCGCCGTATGCGATACAGTGATATACGGCCGTAATACGGTGCATACAAAAACGTTAAAATAAGGCGCGTATACGGTTGTTTACGTTATCGTAAATGGGCGTTTACGGCCGTAATTGTTCATTGTGTGACACGAATAATACAGTAAAAGCAAGGATAATAAGCGAAAAAAAGATGTCATTGTAAGAATTTGTGCTGTAATATATATGTATATATTAGTAGGTTTTTCTTATAGATTTGATAGTATCTATTAAATGCTGATCCCTGATAATGATCCATATTTTCTTGCGTCGAATAAAGGCACGCTTTTACTAGTTTTAAATGCTATTGTCTGTATAAAAAAGAAACTAAAACGAAAAAGTATTAAGTTTGACCACCAGTTGGATGTGGTGTCAGTGTGTACACGAGCATTCAAAAAGTAATGGTAAAGATCACAAGCAGTCACAATCATTTGCTACATCCGACAAATATGGCAATAAATGATATTCGTACGAATGCGAAACAAACTGTTATGACAGAAACAACTCCAATAGCAAAGATTTCAGAAGAACAAATTATGGCATCTGATATGCCACCAGAAACAAGATCACTGAAAAACTGCAACGAAAAATGCAATACATCAACGTATTAATACTTCAAACGAACGCTATGCAAATAATGAATTTGACTATAATAAATTAGTACATGGTTTGTCGTTAACTGTACCAAAACAAAACAAATAAACTTTTACAGTTTACATATATCGTTATTTTAAATAATTAAAAAAAATGTTTCTTGATTCTCTATACCACTTCACCTAGGTCTCATTTCAAAAATATTCTATATTCAAAGCATCAATAAACCTACTTACATTTCAATGATCCAACTATCTTATTTTAAGATTTTTGACATTTTTTTTCGATTTTTTCTATACATACCAATGGAGCGCCAGCGCCCACTCTCATGCCAACATTCACATTCACAATCACACCCTAGCACCCATACCCATGCAAAAAAATACAACTAAAACTAATGTTAAATTTTCAACATTGAAATATTGAATCAGAAGAACGTTAGATTTGTAGAGTGATTAAGCGTTTATTGTTGTTAATAAGTCTTGCTAATTTAAAGGTAAATTTTATCATGAATATCTGCAAAGAAGAAGAATTTAATTACTAACACAAAATAAATAGATCCCCATGTCGCCTCTTTTTGACCCACTGTGTCGCAGTTACGCGCAAAGCCGGCGCATTGATCGCAGCGAAAATTTCTATCAGAAACTATGGCTACTGCATCGCAAACCCACGTAATTGCGTCGAAGTGATCACATCGTACGATCCGTTGTAAGTGTAACTGACCAATTATAAATGATTCCTCCTTATTTGTAACTGGGCACACTCCACCAATAAAACTTAGCCACATAAAGTCAGTATAAAAAGTACTGTTCATGAGACTTCGGTTCAGAGCTATTTCTACTCCAAAAAGGAGAACATAAATTCCGAAAATAACTTTTGAACTTTTTCAGATTTTTCAAGATTTTTGTTTTTCTAGCTTTTTAATATTTTCGAATTTTGTCAATTCTTTATTAATATTGTTTTCTTTTATTTTTCCAGTTTGCTAAAATTTTGTTTTAGATTTTATTTTTTTATTTTTCTAGATGTCTGTTTCTTATCTTTCTGAATTCTTGAAATTTCAAAAATTTTATTTCAGTTCTAACCTTTTAATAATCTTTTTATTCTTTTCTATTAACAATCCTTTTATATTTTCCTAGTTTTTATTGTTTTTTGAGTGGTTGTTTTTTATTTTTTATAAAAATTTTTAATTTTGTAGTTAAGTTTTTGACGTTTTGCGATTTAAAAGAATATAAATAAAATGAAAACCTCATCTATGCCATCTCTTGTAGCAACTGTGACGCAGTCACAGAGCAACTGCGTCAGTTTGATCGTAATGAAACATATGGGTCTAATATTTACTGTTACGATTAAAACAGTACGACAAATTATTAAAATACTCCCGATCGACAAAGGAGTATGTCGAACAATCAAATTGATTGAGACGAGTACCTTTTCTATTGCCACCGGCGACCACTTTTCCAGTCGTTTTCTCCCACTTGATATCATATCACTTCATGTTTTTCATAGTCACAAACGTAGAGAAATCTCTGATCGTCCGTCGTGAATCTTGCACAGTCGAAGATGTGGGTGTAGGTGGGTATGGGCCAGAATTTCAATGACGATTAATTTATTAGGTACAACCACATTAACATTCCCATACAACTGACTGACTAACACCCTGACCTCCTCATCATTCTCAAGATAGTATTTTAGTGGAGAATATGGAACGATCAAATGAATATAGAAAGACTGGTTTGCCATTGCTATTAGTAGCATACAACGAATCACCAGAAGATATCTTCAAAGACGAAGGATTATTTATTTGAGAACATTTACACTAAAGCGAAGCTTGTGCATCAGTCATTGTCAAACTACAGTCAGCAGCCGTTGTAGAGCAAGTCGAAGCGTTGCACTCTGTTGTTTTCGGTGTCGGCAACATAAATGTTGTGATGAGCATCGAATTTCAAAGCCCGTGGATTAAACAAACGTTTATCAGAAGGACCAGCGAATCCCGTACCTGTGTGCAAAAAGAAAAATGCTCAATTGTTTCAATCGATCTTAGAAAATGTTGTCGCCAAAAATACCAGTGGTTCTAAAAGCTCAGTCCGATTTTTGGTCGGATAGATTTCATTTGAGAGCAGCATGAACAATAGAAAATGGAATAAATTGTTGGAACAGGTAGTTTAGTTTTGGCTCAAAAACATGCAATGAAAAAACCCACAGCTCGACTCAGGAGTCAGAATTTTAAAACACTATTGTCAATAATTTCATTTTTGATTCCCCCATTCAATGAATCCATTCCGATCAAAATCAGTAAAACAATGTGGGCCTATTTGGATTTTCAAGACGAATTTCGCGATTTCTAAGTCCAATAAACGCGTCATAACTCAGCCTAGAAAAGTTACATGATCATGATTACTGGGTCATTTTACAGAGAAATCTTTGATCTGATTCGTTTCAAGCGACATCTGGTAGAATCTTTGCCTTTGGTCACTACTCAAAGATTTCTAGAAAGTGGGGATTCGATTGTCGAAACAGTTGAATTTTGAAGTGATGAACATAAATTCTGAAAGAGGATACTTTGAATATGTTATTGTCAAGGTTTTGAAAGACTCACGAATTTGCGCTCCTAAGATTATTAAGAGGCTGAAAACGATGTTTTTCAAATGCTTCCAATCGAATTAGGGCCACAAAGAAGTATCTTGAACTTGAATGAAATTATACGAAATATTCTAACATAAAACATTGATAACGAAGTTTTGAAATGGTCATCTATAAACAGATCTCTCAATGTGCTTCTTTTTGGTTTTTTTTGGGAGAAGAAATATTTTTTTCTTCTCTTTCTATTACAGCAGTAAGGTGATGTGTTGGAAAACGAACTATAATCACATGTACTTCATTAAAATTGTTTCAAATTTTCAGAACTAGTTCTACCGTTACATTATTTAAAATAATGAAAGGCATACTGTGACAGTAGATGCTAGTTAACGAAACAAACATTTTCTCAAAAGAAAGTCGGTCATAGAAAACGAGAATCTGTTTATGAGAATTCCATGCTTTTCTCAAGTTGTCGAACCTCTATTTTTAAAACCTAGGATTCTGGTGTATATAACATCTCATATTCATAGCCTTTGCAAAACCACCCATCAGAAAACTTATATTTTTGGTGTAGTGGTCCAGTACTTTTCGAAATAACTGTAAGCGAACGAAATGGGATATTTCCTATATGTGTGTAATATGGAATATTTCTTCTATTATTTTCTTTCTTTCTTTCATTAATGGTAATTTCCATTCTCTTTTCTACTTTGATATTTTTGATTTAAGATGTGGGTAGATTCACAGGGTAAACCCCACGAGTCATCTTTTTCTCTTCTACAATATATATACTTGCGATTTTCTTCAAATAAAGTTGAATTTTCCCTAGTAAGAAAGTGCGTCTATTTGATCTGTTTGGCAAATTCTGTAACAATAACCAAATTCCAGTGATACTTCTGCTCGAATATTCCAATATTCCGACAAGGAGGAAGCAGCAGACTTGTGGACTTGAAGCTACTTGAAGCTACTTCGAGTATGTAATTGAACATGCTTTCTACTTCAAGTCTGCTGTCTGACCCTTGAATTCTAAACTAATTGGTCATGTATACCATTTATTTTTTTCTTATCGCCTAGGTTGATATAATCCCAAATATGAAGCGTTCCCATCATTGAAATTCTCGGCTCTATCAACAGAAGTTCCAAAAGATGAGAAAGTTGTGGAATTTTCCAACACAACCATGGTATTCTTGCAGTGACTTTCGTTTGAGACAACTCTACTATACAATAAAAAGCTCAGAGAAAAAACTTTTCGCTTGAGGTATTGTTTAGCTTGTTGACTACTATCTGCTGTAAAAGTTTCATTTTTTCGTCATCTAAGATTATGATATCCTAGAAATATAGGTTTTTCTGTGAAGGACCATGAAGCCATTGGTTGAACGCCATCATGGGAATAGCTTTGAATATATTGAAGGTAACTTTTGGGTTCAGAACATCAATTCTACCATTTCAGGAAATTCGAAATAATTCGACTGAAGTGGATAAAATTGTGATGCACGGAAAAAAACAGTCCAGTAACTATTGGCGGGAAAATGCCTTCTTGCAATGACAGTCATTCAAAAATAGGAAACAGAAGAGAACAGCAGCAAGTTATCGCTTTTCAAGCAATCTTATTGTCTCTTGCTTTAACATAGTCCGAGAAATTAGTGTAACACTCTCCTACTATTCAAACAGATTTTCCATTGTTTTTCTATCGCTTTCGTTTGCCGTTTTTCATTGCACATATTCCCTCAATTGTAGAAAAATAAATATAAGCAATATTGATTTTCATTTTCCGCACTATTGAACGCATATCATAGATATACCACATATACAAGCATCTACATCTGTAAAAATATTGGTTAGAATTGCCGCCCGATAAAAACAAACTCCGTTTTGCCTCTTTTTTTCATTAACTCTTGGTGGGACACTAACCTACCCAGATCGAACAAGCACGGTCGTAAGCGACCGTATACGGAGAAATACGGCAAAATACATGGTCCAGTATTACGATCGTATATCTCCGTGTCGTATACGGGGAAATGCGACGATATACGAAGAGTAAAACGATCGTTTATGGTCCTCGTATACAAAATCCGCAAACGGTTTCCGTTTTTCACCGTATTCCTCCCTATACGATCGTATTTGTCCGTATACGACACGGCGATATACGACCGTAATACTGGACCATGTAAAACACAATAATACGACCGTATACGGTCGTTTACAGCCGTATACGATGTCTGTAATCGTCGACCTGGGTATGGAACATTCTTTTGATTAAATCAAACTAGTGATAGAACACTTCATTGCGCAACAATTCTTATAAGATACAACCTTATCGATCAGATGGCAAAGAATGGATGTCATAGTATTTATCATTCATCTGAGTAGGGCTTTAACACATTAGAACAAATTTATGTTTCATAGATTCCTCGTTAAATTCTTCATGTGACAGCGTTTTTCGTTTCACCTCAATTAAATGTCAACTGAAGAGAGCACAACGAAATATGATTATTCAGAGCGGTCGCTTTCAAAACGAAACGTTTTTATGATTTTTGTCTGCAGAATATTCAACTTATGAATTGTTAAATCAGTGTATCTTGATTTCACTGTATTAAAATATATACTGTTCACAAAAGCAGCGCTAAGGGACTATTCATAGGGATCTAACAGTGAATCTCTTTTCTGCGAAAGATCATTGCTGTTCACAAATGGCAATCGTTCAATATTTTATTTGTATGATATTCTAATTATATATCATATTCACACTGCTATCTAAAACACTATATATATATCTATATATATATATAGATAGATAGATAGATACTATTTGCAGAGTTGCTATGAACTCTGTAGTGTTTAAAGTCACTTAAAAATATGTGTCTTGTTCAAATTTTTAGGCTATTATGAATGATGGGAGTCACTCGAAATAGATATCGACCGGTAGAGCTCAACAAGCGTAATCAGATGATACTGAATATAGTGATTTTCATAAAGAACAGTATGAAGTTTCGGTCACATACCATCGAAGTGCTCATTTCTTGACAACTATTCACTCAGAAAGTATTTTGTGGAATTAACTGTTTTGACCAAATTTCAGTCAAGTTTTTGGAAAAGTAACTTGTAAATTCATTAATAATCGGAAGTACTCGTTTGAATGCTATGCTGAACTTTTACCTATGGATTCTTTCGATTTACGCATTTTTTGTGCCCAAAGATACAGTTGTCATGCAACTGTCCTATAATATATTAATACTGTTATGTTTATTCTGAGATTTCCTGTTGTAACAAAGTGTGCTAGCATAGCGTTAAAGTATAAATTAACCTGCTATCGTGCGCAGATCACCATTATCATTCAGTAACTGAACGATTCGCTGCCAACCAGTGTCCAACACATATACACAACCAGATGCATCGAGTGCAAGGTCTCCAGGTACATTGAACTGATTGGATAATAAATTGTTTACCGAACTGCCTGCGATTATAGTCCCTGTCGTGGAGCTAAATGGAAACTTTGCTACGATATTCAATATTCCATCTGAAACGTAAAATGAACCGGATCTCTCGTCAACAGCAATTCCCATCGGCATTAACATAGGTGTTTTATTGTCTAGTAGAAGTGGAATGTAACCCATGATTTCTATATTATCTCCAGCCAAATTTATAGTTATCAAACTTCCATTGTGTAGGTCAGTCATGTACATCAAATTGCGCACTTGATCAAAGGCCATACCACAAATGAACGTAGGTTGATTGAGAATACTATTGTTCTGAGAATACTCAAATATCAGAGTATAATTGGGCGAACCGGCCGACGCAGTGAATGGAAATGATACCACGCCTGGTAGATTCAGATTGGTAACGTACATTTGCCCTTTTGCAGCTTCAAGAGACAGAGATAAAGCTAAGCATCTCTGAACAAGATTACCTGCTATCTTCGAAAGATATTTTAATCAAAAGACAGGGAATATTTCAATTTTCAGTTCTCATGTTTTGATCAATACTGACAGATTTCAAAATAAAATGGACTTTGTCATATCAAGAAAAGTATCTTTGTCAAATAGAAAAATAATCTCATTTCCCGAAGAGGGAAGAAGTGAGACTCCAGTACTGCTGAAGTACGGCGAAGTAGAACGAAGTAAGTACTCTTGCAGTCTCTCTTTTTCCTCCTTGCATTTTCCTTGTTCACAAATCTTTAGGCCTTTTAAAATGTAAAGCAGCAGTTCAAGAGAAAAGCAGGAGATCAATACCATCGATAGTTCCATCTTGAAAAACGCTTCATGTTTTGCTCCAAAAAGTCGAAAATTCATAGCAAAACAGTAGCAGAATTCTTCTCTTAACAGCTTCTTTAATCAAGATTTGTTGTGGGAGAAAGAGGATATTATCTGTATTTCATTTTTTACACGCTGACCCTCAGCTTGAACAAAATTTGCTATCGCTTACTTGCCGTTTAATATGTGTTCTTCAATAATAGAATTCTACCTTGTTCTGTCAAGTGCTCTAGTTAGAATCAGTCTCGCTACAACATTTATCATCTCTATTATCGTTTTCAAATAATTACTTCATCTTTAATTGAAATATACACTCTAAAAAATAGATTTTTCACAGTACGGCCAGTCAGGGCCAACTTTTATTTGCTGCTAGCTGGCAGAACTAACGAAATCTCAAAAAAATTTGCGCACGATATCACAAATAATTAACTGCTTTTTTACAGGATGAGGGAAAGCTACGAGCTGCTCACGAGTAAACGTGTGCCAAACTGAAGCACAGAATTTCGGCGTTTGAATTTGCGTTTCTTTCAATGTTTAGTCACTTTGAAATTTTAGGTAGGTATGTACACGAGCCAAATATTATGGATTTTGGTGCCATCGGTTAGAAATATGCGGGTTCTAGATCATCTAAATATCCTGACACCCAAAGCGATCCAAAATGGTTTTGTGAATACTAATGCTTTATTGGTCTTTTCTAATTCAAAAAACGCAAAACATCGAGAAAATTCCATCGACCAACGAAATCGTCCTTTACATTAGGAATTTTCTAAAAACTTCAATTTACAAGAACTATCCTGTTATATGAATAGATGCTGAATTTTAAACTCTACAAAATGCTTATGATAGTTAGATCTCAATTGCATTTCTAATCTCGCGATGCGGTTAAGATTGTTTTCTTGACATAAAAGGGGGTCAAAAATGGAAAATAACATATTTTTTACAAGTACTGTTAATGATGACAAAGTATTACTCGAGTCGAAAGCTTACTCTTACGTTATGAAACAAATATATGTCTGTATCTTATTATTCCGTGTGTGAATAACGTATGTAAAATAATTTAACAAAGAAAAAACACATCGTATTCTAGTGCACTGCGTAGTAAATAATGTTTTTGTTTAATCCATTATCTTTAATATCGCAAGAAAAGGATGCTTGCTTATTTTGAAAAGAACATATCAATAAAATCTGCACAGTCTGCCAGATTTTACAGGTAAGATTTTGCGAATAGTAAATTTTTTTGCATGAATAGCAAAACCACTTCTATTGTAACAGTAAAATTCAATTTCTCTTCAATTTCAAATTCTTTTGGTTTCATATTTCTGGTGAAATCTAATTTGATGAATCTATGTCCAATAAAACAGCTTCAATGAAATATGAGCTTGCAGAAATTCCTTTTCACCATTTCTCGGAGTTTACGCGTTTTCCGCATAAAATGCAAAATAAATCTAGTGGGAACTTATTATTTGGTTCAACCAAACGAATAATGCTCTATCAAGAGTTTTATTGAGATACGAAAAGTGCACAAAACTATCTAATATAGCGCAATCAGGTTTTACATGAATGTCTCCAAGTAAAAAGTTCCTCGGTATCAGAAAGAGGCACGGTTCTCTTCTTAGCTAAACTGATGAAATTTAAATTAGTGCATAGATATAAAAAAAAACGTGAAGTGAGCAGTCATGTTAAGAATGTGGTAATAAGGAATGAAGGTATTCATATATTTTCTAGGCAGGTGAAATTTGCACCCGAGTCAAGTATTTTCACGAGCGATTTCGACCGAAGCATGTTACAAAGGTTCCGTTCTTGTTCCAACTACAAATTGACGACCTCTATAGAGCGTCGCAACTAGATTTCTTCGATTTAGTATAGTTATTTGAATAATCCCAGAAACCTGGTATTTTCTTAAGATCAGATAATATGTATCTGTTGGAAGATAGGTTTTTATGTTCTAATTGTACCGCTAGGAAATGATTTAGTTAAAGATGATGAATCGAATGACATAAATTATGACAGATTTTATAGAAATCTGTGAACAAGAATAGATAAATACGGCATTTTTTCAGTTTTTGTTTGTTCTCCACTAGGTGGTTCGCTTTAAGAAAATTTTATTACTCACTATTCGCGTTAGAAGCATGTACTTAAACCGAACGTTTTTAATACTTGATTTTCTAACGATCATTGCTAAAATTGTCTTAGAGCAATGAAATACCTGTCAATGTGAGCAGATTCAGAATTTTATTTTGTATGCCATTGTATATTAAAAATTGTTTTACAATAAAAAATGATGGAGATAGTTCACTCACAATAAACGATGGTTCATTTCCTTTCCATGTCAAAAAGTAAATAAGTAAAGCAAATCAATTGTTTACTATTCATCTTATTAAAAGTGAATAAACTATTTACTTTTACGTTAGTAAAGTAAAGAATAAATAATTTTTATTTCATACGCATCGATATAAACATGAAAAAGAATTATCTACTTTTGTAAAAGTAAAGATAAAATAAATTACTTTCTTTACAATAGTTAACTAAAAGTAAAGTAGCATCCTTATTCACGATCAAGGCCTATTGGAGTGTCTGTCCGCTTTAGGTGAAATGACTCAAATAAAAGGAATGTTTAAAAAAATAAAAAAGGTCGAGAAATGATATTTCCCACTTCTTTTGAGAAATTTTCTTGATATTTTTGCATTGTTTTTTTATATATTTACGCTTCCTAGTGTTTTTTATTTTCTTTTTTGTACGATGCATATTTGCTTTAAGCTGACTAATTTTGACATGCATAAAGGTAAACTAAATAATAACTAAAAGTAGATTTATATAAAAATAAATATAATAAATAATAATCATCCAGAATAAGATGAACGAATTTAAATAAAAATTACATCGATTTAGTTCTTTGTAGTGGAGTTTCAGGATTTTCCTTTTCGGTTCAGTTGAGGGTTTCTTAGATTTCTGTCGGTTTCTGTTCGGTTTGGTTTAAATTTTGAAAGATCTTAACCGTGCCCATCTCCGATCAGTACCCTATCTTGTAAAGCATTTGGGGTTGATTTGAAAAAAGAATATCTCACTTCTGTTCATTGAAAAATAAACACTATAGGGATTACATATTTTTCGGTTTAATCACATTGCTGTTCATGAACACAAATGTTTTCAGTTCATACGGAGAAACGTTGTAGTATTCTGTCTTTTTTTCATTGCTAACGAAGACTGTACAAATATTCTTACTACAGATCAGCACAAAGATTTCAGTGGGATAGAATCATTTATGCTTGCTTTTACAGAGTACTAAAATATAACCCTATATCAATAACTTTCTCTCTTTTTCAATATCCAGCTATTTAATTACTTTTATATCTATTTGCTACTGATAGAATCATGACCTCTTAAAATTATGCCCGTAAACTAGGACTCATTGAGAATTATGATTGATCAAGATGATCGTTGATATAAGTTATGTACTAGTTTAACGTGACTGAAAAATTCTTTTCTCTGTTTTACATAAGATCGTTGAATTTTTGTCAAAAACTAAGAAAGGATTTAGACTAAGTATAAAATAATTTTAGGATTTCAGATATAGTAATGTTTTCGAACAAACATCTAGAATTCTGACAAAACATTGGAAGAAACCATTTTTTTAAAGAAAACTTTCCTAGACTTCTTTTAGTACATACGAAACGTCTATTGCCTGCGTATGCAGCTTATATGTTCGACGTCATTTTAGTTTAGTCTACTGCAGTGATAAAAAATACATCATGAGTCATTACCTGTGAAAACACATGTACTTCCCAATTGATTGGGTCCCATACCAAGTTGACCGGTGCCAGCTACAATCCTACCTTCGGTCGCATTCACTGGCCAATAGAGGATACGTCCATTTTCCTGGTCTAGAATGTGCATATTACCCATGGGATCGACGAGTATATCCATCGGATAGTTAAGACCGGCCAATGATGCCGAAGGTGTCCCATCAGAAAAGCCAGCCACAGTTACAGCATGCTGGTTCCATACGGCCTTATGAGAGCAGATAGGAGTGATAGAAACTAACCACGAGTCGCATCAAAAATGAATTCTTAGTAATAAAAGAAAAACGATATGCGATACCTGTTAGTGTACTTTGTGATGGAACAAGAGTGGTTGCTGCTAAAATATGATTAAAGTAAATAGTATTAAAAAGCTTTCAACTCAATCTGTGCAGGATTGAAATATGAAACGCGATGGAACTATACTTTATCCACGATCAAGCAATGTCGCCCCGACTGCTGCCACATTTCCTATAGAATTCGAAAATCAGAATACCGAAAAATTCACGAGTCCATCACAGCTATGCCCTGGATTTGGTCATGATGTCGCTGAGTTCCCCAATCGCATATACAGCTAATTTCGAAAAGATTAGCATAAAATCATGATGCTGGGTAATGGTGGAAGCGACAGCAGATTCCAATATCGGAAGGCTTATCCGAAGACACGAATATTTGTGAATTATTCAAATGGCTATTATATTCAATTACTACACGATTCTTGACAGAACAGAGCTTGGTGAAAACGATGTGTGGAAGATGATGGTGGATCAGTCATACCGCAAATGGGTTCTTGGGTTGCAGATATATCTAATGAAATGACCAACAAGTGACTCACTTATAGATGTATTCGAAGTATTTGGCGTAACTAGATCATTGTTATTGCCTGCAATGGAAACACATAGATTTAGTTCAAATATGTTTATGGAATTCTCTACCGATTAATAATCGTTGAACAATAATTGGTACCACAATAAGCACCATCGCACAAATGATAAAGATTGTACTCATTGTGGTAATGGTTCGGATGCGATGATCATTTCTCCACAAGTAGTGGAAGAAACGGTTCCGTATTCTCACCATGGCTTGTTGCTCGCCGAACACCTATTGTAATCGCTTATCAGAAGAAGAGTAAACAAACAAAACATACCGGAATATTTGCTGATGTCTGAACAGTAGTAACAACAGTTGATGGCCGAACAGGATTTATGTATCTAATAATAAATCAACGATTCTCAACATGTTTAATGGGACCTGAGAGACTGGCTTACGGTTGAATAGTTATTTGGTCTCTGTTTCTAATGAAATCAATTAAATGACTATATCCCGTTATCAGTAGAGGACAGATGATACGTAAAGCAATGCTTAGTCCTCCGATAATGCCAATGATCATTGTCACTATGTAGAGAATATCTGGTCGTACGATATAGATATACGTGCACATTGACACTCCACAAATTTGAAAATATGCTTCATAGTCATATTGTTGGAACCAGTTTTCAATAAATAGCTCATCGAAGATCGAATCCACCGGAGTGTTAGGTGGAAAACCACTTGACATGTTGAGACTGCCTAGCAATGGTGTCCTTATTCTACTATCGAACAGAGAATGATGCAATGTGTCGAGACATGTCTGATTGTAGAAGCATTCAAGAGTCGACTGGAATAATGCTGACAATGGTAAACATCCAATGAGCAAACCAGGAAAGGATACATTAGCGACGGTCATCGGTAATGAGCATTTGGGCGAAATGGCACACGAACAATTTCCATATTGTACTGGTTTCGTGTTAATGGCAGAATTACTCACTGAAGGATCCACTGTAAATTGCCAGTTGCTCAAGTAGGTCGACATGATCGCGTTCCCATGTGTTATCGATTCTAGATAATCGAGCGCATCTCGAAGGGAAAGAGACATGCTGGCATAGAATAGATTGGTGTCCGTATTCATTCGTTCATGAAACTGGTCAATCGTCAGGACTTGTGTAGTGAACAAGTATTTATGAAGAAACAGAGTTAGCGAGACATTCACTGTCATATTGGACAATGCACACAAACTTGAGAGAAGACTGAGCTGAGCGGCGAGGAACTGCCCTTTAAACGACGTGGAATCAGGAACGACAGTCAAGTTATTGCCCATCAATCCTTTCAAATAATTGAGTGATAAAAATTGACTTAAACATATTGGGTGATATTTTTCAACCTAGAAAGAAAAAACTTGTCAATGTGAAGCATCTCGTGAGGCTAAAATATGAAACGCATACAAACTTATCAGATCAACATTCGTTGTTACAAACGACCAGTTTAAGAATATTCTAGTAGCCCTAAGACTTGTTCATGAACAAAATTTTAGGTGAAAATCTTATTACAAGCACTTTTCTTTAATAAACAACAGTTAAGATATACATATTCAGTATACTCAACTGAAGATTCACTATATCTGATCAAAAATTTACATAGCATGATTAAATTTCAAATCCACTTCGAACTACGTTTGTTCATTGGACATTCATTTTTGAGAAGCTCTAGTAGCCAGAATTTTAGATTTAATGAATGCTTTTTCATCAATATATGGAATTTTCAAAAGTAAGACTTTTTTCGATTTTCTCCTAAATCAGAGAGTTCTTATTTCGCAACTTTCTTGGCTATTTATCAATCGATATATTTTGGGTAAAATTTGATTTTAAATAGCAAAGAAAACTAAACCAAGATGTATTACTTCTGCGAAGTTAAAGATGGCCGTTGAGGGTTCCGAGATTTGAGAACTACTGAATCGAATATCTCGACTATGAAATTGTTCTCCTTAAAATATTGCAAGTCCATCTTACAGAGAATTCTTTTTTCTGCAAGATGCACTATCTCTTTTGTATTGTTTAAAAATACCAAGTAGTAACCGTGACTGATAGAAAATGTACTAGTATTCGACGATTTTTACATTAAACATTTGACTCCACGCAAAATTAACGTCATATTCGGAAGGAGTACTAAAACGTAAATCGAATGAAATACGGTTCATCACAAAGAGCTTCTCGTCAAAGTTTGACCGTTAATTCCCTGCATCTCTTTTGCTAAATAATTTTGTCTCTGGCCATCTCGAGTACAAGTTTGACGAGAAGCTGTTGAATTTGTCCTTTTAAATTAAACTTTTCGAAAAAAAATCCTCTAAGAAATAACTGAGAAACTTACGAAATACGATTTGTCTGATTTGAGAGAAGATTGAAAAAACCCTTACTTTTGAAAATTTCATATATTGATGAAAAAGCATTCGTTGAATCTAAAATTTGAACCCCCGAGTTTCTCAACAATCAATATCGAAGGAACAAACGCAGTTCGAAGTTAGTTTTTAGTTAACCAAGCTAGGGCTCTCAGATAGACTATCTGGTAGTCTCATGGAAGATTTTGTGAAATATCACCTCGAGTGAATGTATTTTATATAAGATATTGAATGTTTAATGTCAGTTGATTCTATTAGTTTGCCTGTTTGATATTATTGTTCTTTGCACACTCAAAATGTCACGTAAAAAGTATTTTTTGCAGCTGAAATTTTAGAACATTCTATTTGTGCTAAGTTCTGAGGTCTACAAAATTTCAATTGAAAAATTTCATAACTCAAGTTTCTAGGAACCTTTGACCTAGAAGTCAGAAATAAGCATGCATAGTATCCAAAGATTTCATTTCAGAGATAAAATATTTTTCATATGATCTAATCCATCAAAATGACGGCTGAATCTGCTGAAACGACGTCGCCAGATTTTGCTCAAAGTTTCAGTGCACTATTGTCGAAAAAACATATTTTCCTAATTATTTCCGATATTAATTCTTTGCCCATGTTGCTTTCAGTTGGCGTCAAATTGTTACAGTAAATATAACTCAGTACACTCTAAAACAACCATTTTTTTACCAAACTCCTGAAAAAGGTCCGAGAGATTTTAAAAAGCGTCCAACAGCATCCAAATGTTTGAAGAACGATGCTTCAGTTCTATGAAACATCTAATGGTTCTTTACCCGAAGACACGAGAAGAACCTTCAGCTAACAAACCTTTTCTAAGTTCCATGCTGCAGAAAATGCTTCATAATAGAATGTAACATTAGTGGTATATGCTAATATCGCAAAAAATTAG
Organism: Rotaria macrura; assembly: GCA_900239685.1. Classification (NCBI taxonomy): domain Eukaryota; kingdom Metazoa; phylum Rotifera; class Eurotatoria; order Philodinida; family Philodinidae; genus Rotaria; species Rotaria macrura. The sequence continues at coordinate 27,443 of OENT01001634.1, forward strand.
AAAAATGTGTTATTTTGACGATAGTGCTCTAAAAAAACCTTACATATATCCGAAATGGTTAAATATTTTCTCAATCGAATTGCATCAAAATTCTCAAACTCTTGCCTTTACACGAAAATCATGTTTCGAGCAAAAGTTAGCGACACCGTTTCGGCAGGTTCGGTCGTGGCTTACGTAGATTGGCTCCAGTGAAGAATTTCTGACCCTTACAGACTCATAATGTAATATTATGTTCATCCATGTCTAATGGATCCACTCATAATGTTGGGTTTGATCTGCTTTTGAAAAATATTCCACGATTTGTCAAGGATCAGGATTTTCAAATGAGAAATACTTCATCTTTGAAATGAAACCTTTGCATTCAATACACACATAGTCAGAATCAGAGACTGTAATGCATGAGAAAATGTCGATTTGATTCGAGTAATAGCGATTTCCACAACATGTTGCTTTTTCAAAAGTGAAATAAGCCTTAATCTTACAATATGTTTCACTAAGGTTTGGTCGTGTAATTTCATTCGAAAGCCGTCAATTTATAAAAATTATAACAACAGTGAGAAGAGCCTAGTCCATAAATACCGCCTCATTACTGTAGCTACATTCTTTGATTAGTTGTTTTAAAAAATATTCCTAGATTTTTTATTAGGAAAGGCAGACATCGCGAAGTAGAGAAGCAACAGTGTATTTTTTTTCTCGAGTTTCTGTGTTTATTTCCAATTGTGGGCTGTACTAGCTGATCTGTGCTCTCGATTGAATCGATCCTAAACACTGGATGAGAAACCTCAGTCTTTAATCACTGATTGAAAATTTTAGAGTCTAATGTAGATATTGACAAAGAAATAGGGTGAAGAATGAAGATTAACGAAGAATTAGAGAAAAATCCCTATACGACTTGATGATAACGATGCTACAGCACATTTGAAAACGAATGACATTGGTAATAAAGAACAGAAGTGCATCTATACTTTAAAAGTTGCCTATAGGAAAAGGAACAACAAGCAAAATAACCTTCCGAAATTCGTTAGTTAACAAAGATAAATGTAAAGAAACAACTTTTATAATAGCACACTGCGCATATTTTTCAATTTGGAAGTGTTAGTTTTGTAAATCCAGAACAGAGAGTAAATCTTTACAGAATGAAACAAGCATCTGTGGAATTCTAGAAAGAATATGTGGATACAGTTTGAAGCAGCATAGATTGCCAAAAACCCAAATCCCAAGCCAAAATAGATGTTTGAGATTCCGAGTCGACTCCACTTTAATTGGATATCGGATCAAAACACTAACAAAATCGCCATAACTCTGGATTGGTCATGTATGGACCCGTATTCTAGTTTATTATGAGTCAAACATGAACTGAGTCAGCACTCAACAGCTCTTAATGTTTCCTCGTGAGGTTTTAGTTTGAACAATCAGTTCACTAGCTAGACGATATTTTCAACCATGCAATCCCAGCAAAAACTTCAAGAATAAAAAGTCAGAAATTGACTCCTCTGCGAGTGATCTCTTTCAGTTAAGTATCCTTTGTGTTATAGTCTGCTGCCTACTTAATATGCTCTTGCTTTTCGTGATAACTTTTCATTTAACTTTATTTTACTCAATCAAATGTACCCCTCCATTATCATGCATTCTAGATTCATTTGTTTACACAGTGGACTACCGTGCATGCTATCTTCCTCGAAGAAGACATTGTCTTCCATGTCGTATCAACTCTCGATATTTTCATTATTTTCAAACTTTTTCTATAAATCATATGGTCTTACATCTATGGTGACACATTATATACTTATCATACCTTGATGGAAATAAATGTCGAGTACTGCATCGATGTTTGTGTGCATGGACACGATAAACTCGTTAGGTCTCTTTGGTACAGTCGAGCGGCATTAGTCGATGATGGTAGTTTCACAGTGGCAGCACGATAATTTTCCGCGAACAACATGTAGATAAATAAAGACACAGCGATAATCACCAATGAGACAACATAGATGCGCGTTGATAGACGTTCACGTTTTTCTATATGTGCATGTGGTGATTGCGAGTTAAACAAGTTAAGTGTTGTTATGAAATTCCGCACTTCAGTGGCAATGTTTCGTCGGATTCTGAAAACTGCTGTCGATAAGTTACCTTCATCAATGAAAACAAGAAGAAGATGAATATAGCAAAATATTCAACACACCCGTCGAAGCAAACACTTAGCTACTTACTTGATGTCCCTACACTGCGACGACGTCGATGAAGAACATACATCTTGATCAACAATGGGCAGATCATTCGAAGCGACACTGTCAAACCACCAAAAATGGCTGTCAATGTTGTTATCATGTAGATCAAATCAAGTCGGTGAAAATACGTATATGTGCATGTCAAAGGTTTACAAATGTTATAATATACTTCATAGTTAGTCGTATTTATCCACTCTTCCACCATGAGTTGATCAATAATGTCACCAAGAGTAGTTATTGGAGAAAAATGAATAAGTGCGCTCAATTTCAGCGGTTCAAATGGTATGTCTACTGGGAAAGGTGTCAAGTGAGAAACAATGAGTGCTATACAAGTTTCATTGAACCAACATTCCAGTGTTGACATTCGAAGCGCATCTAATGGATAGCACGCACTGTACATACCCGGAATTCTGATGACGGAGGAAAGTATCGTGTCACTACTATTGCTACTGAAGAAGCCCAATGGCTGGCTGCATGTACTGAGTGCACACGAACAAGATGGTAAGCTATCATTCATCGATGACATTGTTCCGAGGTATACTTGTATAGTTGTCAGATGGCCGTCACTGTCGAAGAGTCCATCAAAGAAGAAGTTCGAAACTCTACTACTCATAACTTGATTGCCTTGAATGATTTCACGTGCCATGTACAACAGTTGCTTGAATGTTGTCTGTACGTTAGATTGAAAATCGTTTATAAGAGCATGTGTTTGCTGATTGAATTGTTCACGAGATAATGTCTGGATGTTGATCAAATCGGTAGAAAGAAAGTTGGTCAATGCATCAATGACCGTGCTATTGGATAGTGTACAAAATGAGACAATCCCTCGAAACATGTCTAAGCCATACAAGCGGATGTCTAAATTATAGTAGTGAGATCTGTCTTCAGTTAAATAACTCAAACGATCCATCGAATCCTCTGATAGAAGTTCACTGGAACAGATTTGATGGAATTTAGGCAAGAGAGAGATAAATTTCGACCTCGGGATGGTGATTTGTGAGCATGGACATGAGAGTGTCTGTACTTCGGTTCGATAGAGATTCTCGAATTTGGCCACCGTTGGCATTGATACAATCATTGTTAAGGTTCGCCAGTCGAGTCCAGTCACCAAGATGAGAATCAATGTGAACGTGAACAAACAGCCGATGTAAAGTCGAGTAGTAAGGATTTCCTCCAAAACAACAGATGCGTCATTGTTTCGACTTTCAAAAAGATTGACAGTGAGTAAAGTACCTCGGCATTTAACGTAAAATTCATGAATCCATTCGCTAAATTTTTGACGGCGCTCTAAAAGAGACTAAATGTGTAATCATACTGGTAGATCTTCTCAGTAACTTTCGAGAAAATCCAAAACTTATCTTAGTTCTACTCAAATTAGCAGCAGTACAAGGAAGAATTTTTTTGTGCTTTGACATTGACTGCATCTTTATATTTTGCATGCGGATATTTATCATTTTGCCTCTTAGAATGAAAATTTAACTTGAATACAATGACAGCGCAGTGCATCATAATCATATTCGAAGGCCGTACGGTGCTCATTTTTCTCAAATGAATTTGTCGGTGTCAGTCACTACGATTTGGGTATAAGTGGCTATTGTGTGTGTGTATGTTGTAAAATTGCAGATCATACTTATATACGCTAGCGCATACCCTAAATTTACATGTTGCTCTTGTAATCAAGAAGAGATTTGTTTAGTACGACTGAGGAGCATATATCTGGTGAGTACTTTTCATGGAATCGTGTGTCTTGCAACACACTTAGTTAAGAAGAAGATAAGCATTGTGTTTATTCGATTGATACTATTACCCGACAGTGTAACAATACAAAAGGGTTTCTTTTTATCGATCTACTATCTGGCATGCAATTACTTTTACTCACCTGGTGCCAATGAGACAATACGATCATTTGCTTGTGTGGGTATAATGCGCTCTCGTAATGCATAAAAACTACTAACAAATCGTGGACAAAGAAAGCGAAGTATCGCGGTGAGTCCTCCGTAGAGACCCAACAGTGTTGAGACGATATAGAGAACGTTGCCTCGTTCTGCATACGAGTAGGTGCACGATAGTAAACGACATGCTGCAAAGTAGCGTTGATAGTCTATCTGTGTCAACCATTCCTCGACCATGAGTTCATCAACCAATGTACCGATAGGAGTGGTTGGAGTGAAGCTTTTCAGAGCACTTGCATTGAGAATGTTAAATGAAGAGTTTATAGCGTGTAAGGAATATATGATTCTATCGAAACAAGCCTTATTGAAGTAGCATTGAAGCGTTGATAGGAGTAATGAATTAAGCGGTAAACAACCTGCGACAAAGCCTTCTATGCTTGTAAGAAAGAAACCACCATTCAACCAGAGTTCATTGCTATGAATCGGGTAGACCGAATCATTGATGGTGCTCACACCACTAGCATAGTCCCCGTAACATGAATAACTAATGTCACAGATGCATATTTTTAAAAAAACACTGAAACCTATACTAATGGTCGTCATATATGCAGCCATCTGCATTTTCAACTTGAATGTTCGATCAATAATTAGTGCAGCAGCAGTTTCCAATGCAGACACAACGAGATTTTTCTCTAAGAATGTGCCAAAGAAAGAGCGTCGGCGACGCTGCTCACTGCCAATGTTCGTAATAAAGTCACTTGAAAATGTTCTGACCTGAGCATAAACTGCTTCCGATGTCAAAATCATGCCATGGCTATCGACTAGGTTTGCTGAGGCGAACGTTGTATTAAATGCACTGGCAATCGCTTGTTTCGAGGAGTCGCACAGAGTGCGTAAGAGCTGGAATTGAGCATCAACTATGTATTGCATATCGAATGCAACATAAACGCTTGCATGTTCATGAAAGAGATAGGCAAGCCATGCATTTGATACAAAATCACTCGAACACACTTGATGAAAGATAGGTGTCAGATTTACAAACGTTGAATAGGGCACGGAAATCTGAGTGCATGGGCATGATAATGTGTCTGGATAAGCAATATGTAGACGTTCATACTCATTCATCGATGGATTATTCACGCGGACACTATAGTATATATCTTTCTGAGTAGAATACACCATGAGTATCAAAAGACCAGTGGTCACCAACATCATATAGATACGAGTAGTTAGAATTTCATGTCTTATTTTTTTCTCATCTGTTGAGTAAGTGTCGAAGAGATTGAGTTGTTTCAAAAAACGGAAAAGAGCAGCTATCATCATTTCGAAGATTCACATATTCTCAATGAAGCGACAGACATGGCATCCTAAAACACAACACAGTAAATGAAGGCACTTAGATTAGGAGGAAACTGTCAGAAAATAGATCATGCTGCCTAACTTTTCCAGCATAATCTCGATCGTAGCTGTTGTAATGCACGTAAGTACAAGCATATCTACTAACGTGTATTACAAAATGTAAAAAAATCACAAGTATTTTGAGATTTTTGGAGACATCGTTTGGACTTGTGGAAAATTGGATTACAACAGTTGGTGAAACTAGCGGATTTTTTTTCTTTCCACCTTATGCATGATTTTGTAGAACTCGTTGAGTTGAGTAACACTATGCTCTTCTTGTCTTCCGAAAAATGTTTTCCAACGAAAAACAATATTATCCAAAACTCTCATTCTTTTCCATTCTATTAAGTTATCGAGATTATTCCATTCGAATCCACAGTCAAAGACTGTACATGAGGACTCACACAATTCGCGGACTTCGTGTTCTTGATTAAAATTTATAAATTCTAATATTAGTTAATATCCCTAAACACCAAATGATATTGATATTAATGATATCGGTATTGGATTATCCTTAGCGGACTATATATTGAAATTTTTATTCGAGAAAACCCGATTATTGATATGATTTTTAATTTTGTAAAAATGGGATTTTTACAATGTTTTAATGACACGGAAAAACATTTTTAGATAAGCTCATTTAAGTTACAGAGGACATAAATAATTTGTATTTTATAGGAAATTCAAATTAAAACAGTTATTATAATTTATAGGAAACATCAGTTTTTAGTCGAACAAAAGTTTCATTAGAGAGAGATGGTTGTTTTTCATGGAAATTATTAAGAATATCATGAGACATTTATCGATAAACTGTTTCAGAAGATTATTAAACATGGATAAGCAGTGAACTATTAATATTCATTCTATGTCTATGTCAAGTTACTTTTGTTACAGAAAATTTAATAGTAATCGTAGCGTAACAAAAAAAATTAACTGAGATTTTATTCATGAATAAAATAATATTAAAAATATTCGAGCAAAGATCGCCGAAAAAAAGAAACTATTGAAAACAATTCAAAAAATTCTGTATAAAATAGAAACAGAAATCGTCTCACACATCTAATTAACAATATGTCTACCAAACTCCATACGTTACAATTAAATAAGATAAAAGGATAATGGAAAACTATAACTAGCGAACTCTACTAATTTCAGTTCATTTCAAAGAAATGATCATTTACCATATTGAGCGCACTCAATAGATCAAAGTTCATTTAATAGTAAAACTAAATAAGTCCTTGTTTTGAAATTTCACCGTACGAAATTGGAACTTTATGATAGTTATTGTAAACTTACTCACATAAAAGATTTGATTGCTTACATTAAACTAAATTCACAACACGAAAAATTTGATGCTTTATTGTTTTTTTAAATCAATTCAATTTGAGAAAACTCATCCAAATTAAAGCTTCAATCTTATGTTCGCGAATAAGAAGACACGTTCCTTCTAGAAGAGCATCTGTAGCGATGTAGATATATACGTGTATAAATGAAAAGGCAACTATAAAGTTGTAGAATTATACAAACATACTAGTACTTTTACATCATGATACTAATTGAATTAATCTTACTTGAAAAATATGAAATATTGCTCAAACAGTTACATGAGTACTGGTCACGGAAAATGCATAATAGTACATTTTTCCAACAGTGGCCCAAAACCCTTCTACATGTCTCCTCAAATATGCGATTTCAAACCTAAAATCGATAGCATACTATTCCTACTGTTCACAAAAAGCGGCTTCTCTCCATTTCAAGTTACAGTATACTCTCATCATAGACAACAATGACTGCTTTCTCTGCACGGCAAAGAATGATTAACATTTTTCTGCATACTCAAAGCTCAAAACGCGATGAAGAATAGCACTTTCTTCTCATCAAGCACCACAACCCTTGATCTTTCAGCTTCTACTTATTGTGCTAAAACAACATCAATGAGATCATTTTTTAAAACGGCCACAAATCATATCATTATCTCCTCTGAAAAAATGCAGATATCCCAAAAGAAAGGACTAAAAATGTAGCTTCCACTCTTCTAGAAAAACAATTCTCACTTCCGTTGCAACATTAGACAAAAGACTGAAGGCAAACCTTCACTTCACTTTACTTATCAGCGGAAGTGCTCTCTTTTCATTTCTTTGAAATAGAGTTTTTTCAAAAATTTAGCAAAGTGCTGCCTCTGATAAGACTACCCTCGGACAAATACTTATAATATTGTATTTCTAAAACGCAATTTGTCGATTAATAACACGTTCTGGAGACACGCTAAAACGATCACTCGCATTTCTCAAGTGGTAGAATGCATTCGAGCGCATAGTTACTGCTAAGGAATGAGTTTTTTTTTATCGAAGTGAATACGTTCATGTGGAATGCTTCTTTCAGCGACCAGCCCGCGTTTCTATGGAAATATCTTTGAATTTGTTCACCAGTAACTCTTTCTTATAGTTATAAACACTACCCGTTAAGAACGCGTCACGACGTTTAGAGAAGAACGTAAGTTTTTGTATAATAGAAACATATTCATAGTTTTATGGAAATCATTTCTTGAAATACATCTTAATGCATGCAACAAAATCGATATATCGATCAAGAAATACGTCTTTTGGCATCAAAACTTTTCATTTTCCATAGCAGCACACAACACGTGGTATCTTCATATTCAAAGTGATCGGCTTTCCACAGTTTTATCATAAATTATTTTCCAATCAGGAAACAGTTGATTCTTTTTTATTTTTAATCAACAAGTAGCGCGGCGTTATCATCGCTAACCCTCTACTGAAAGGATTTGATGTCGTTGAATAAAGGATATCAGAGGAAGAAGACATATGAAATGATCTGTTCATGCGCAAGGGAAAAAAATTAAAAGAATAATCAACGTTTCAAAAACAATCGAATCTCTCGATAGTTTTTATTGTCTCTTTATCTCACCTGTATTCAGTACTTCTGGTTCATTCTGCGTATCCTGACTATATTCACTATATCATTGATATTGTCAATGTATTCTTTGTACATCTTCCGAATCCTGAGTACTCTTAGCGTATAATTTATATTTTTTTATTAGCTCTAGCGCTGCATCCAGAAGTATTAAAAGCTTTCAATGTTCGCATCGAGCGATAATATATAAAACTCGTCATGTGACATGAAAAAATAAAGCATGTCGCTAGTCAGATGAATGGAAAGATTAAAGGTTCAACCCGAGCGACTTTTTGTCTTATTTAATGGAAGAAGCAACTTAAAGTTCAGTAAATAATAGTATTGTGCTATTTTTTGTCTGTAATCATTTAGGGCGAGTACCTCTATCTCACATTTTAATTCCCAATCTCGTTCATTCTTCTGTAGAACATTATCGAATTGTATGCTTGATATACTGAAGTCGAGCAACGGGCAACAGATAATCTAGCTTTTCTATCGGTGAAATGGTACCCAGGAGATAATTTCGATACTTGGATTCGATTGGTTCCGGTCGGAATCCAATCAGACTCCATTCGGATTGCATAGGTTTTTTTTTTATAAAACTAACGAAATCCTATTGGAATTCAAGAGTGAGATTGTGTTTCCCTTCCTAGTGCTATGCCAGCTGGTCCTAATTAGCATCTAATGCAGAAAGTTGGGTTCAGTCATCGTGTCAGTTTATACACCCGTCTCCCGAAATCCGCTCGAATTCCGCCGACTGATCGGATCCGCTATCGGATTAATTCAACTGGGTAACAGTGTGTGCTCACCTATACATATCTCGCTTTCAACATTCGCAATACGAAAAATGACTTGATTTATGCTGTAGGAATTTCATCGAAAAAGTCCTATTCCTTGAAATTTCAATGCCTCATGCCTTGCGTAACTGTGTGATTCAGTAGTTTCTTTCTCGGAGGAACTTTTCATGTGCACAACAGATAAACTGCTAGCAGAAAATATTCCCTCTCTCCACTTAAATATCAGTCACAACTTTGACTGTGACTCTGAACTGGGGCGTAACTCGGCTCTCAAAGTGGTAGGAAGGGGTGATGAAGGCACCATATGGATATAGGTTACATTTTTCAATCTTTATGATCAAATTTCAATAACAGGGGGAGGGGATAGTGTTCCATGTTTACCCCTCCCATTTACGCTCTTCACTCTGAAAAACAATAAAGTACATATTTCTTGTAAAAATCAGATCACCATTAGAACTCCGATCTCCATCGCATGACTGCAGTAGAATAATAATGTCAACAATCTGTCTTTATTATAGACATCATAAATTACTAAGCGAAATACTTTAGGAGATTAGAATTGTTTTTATGAGTTACTGTACAATCATATATGACAGTAATCAGATTAAAGTTCATCGAAATGCTTAGGAGAAAGGAACATGATGGNTTCCCTCTCTCCACTTAAATATCAGTCACAACTTTGACTGTGACTCTGAACTGGGGCGTAACTCGGCTCTCAAAGTGGTAGGAAGGGGTGATGAAGGCACCATATGGATATAGGTTACATTTTTCAATCTTTGCGCCCATTAATAAAGGATGTCTACATAAAAGTTGCTTCACCTCCAACCCTCCCCCTCCCTCGTGTTTAGGTTTCTCCAGTCTCGAAGGTCATTTCACTCTTCAGGACGCCCAGTTTATGATTTCTGTTTTCGTAGAAGCCGACTTTTTCAAGAATGTATCACGTGCTTATCTACTATTGGCATCAATCTTGTAATGATCTAGGCGACGCTTGATCTGACATAATTCTCAACGCCTCTCTGGTAAAGAAAAGTCTGGGTCTTTTATTATGTTCCAACGTAAAAGCTTTCCGGAAGGACCTTGTATTTAATCCCATATTCTTTCATAATCATTATTCAAAAGAGTGTTATAAGAAGCCATGTCATCTTTTATTAATTTCCTCCAAATTTCATGGTTCTAAGAGCACAAAAATCATTTCGAACTCACTCTTAGGATTTCAGGCTCAAAAAAAATAATCTAGACATATTTTGAGGGAAACGCACTAATTAAAGTTCATGATTGTAACATTTGTAGATAAACTCCGGAAAATACACCAGTGACTATCCGTATTTCCGAATGTCTATCATTTGCCCTAAATTCTGGTCCCCAGATTGGTCCCTAAATCGGGTCCCTACTTAGGGACAATTA
>OENT01001635.1:0-37951 GCA_900239685.1 Rotaria macrura
ACTTATAAGCGATAAGACAGAATAGAAGACCCCGGGTCTTCTAATGTGTCGAGGGCTTTACTTGATTTTTTTCATATTGTACCGCCATCTAGCTTTCTGTGCTTTATTCCATGTAACTTATTACTTACTTCAGGCGAGTGACAACAGATTGTAGAAACAAGAAAACCATTTAGTTTCTTTTTTAATTAAAACATCGATCTCGATACCGAAAGATGAAACATTGTCAAGCGATCAAAAACATACAAAAAAAAAGAAAACAATACTGATATTTGAAAAGTATACGATTATCTATTTATGATGAAACAAATATCAATTTTAAAACGTTTTCTTGTTTAATTAGTTCGAGCGAATAAAGAAACGCTTGTGTATTGTTTGTGCTCGTCAATAGATCAATTTGTTTTTTCACTTCCGAGAAAAAATGTCAATAGTGTCGATCTCAAGAAAACCGAGTGCTATTATTTATTTATTCGTGACAAGAAAAGTATACAGAACAACAACCAAGACTACCATTTCTATTTTAAACATCAGTTCATTTCTTTCAAAGAAACTTCATCAAAGTTTGTGATTGAATTCACGTAGTGGAATCAAATCATGTATTCTCTCAATCTTATCGCTTTTCTTTGTCTTGGTATAGTCATCTCTGACTTTTCTCCAGATACTACGAATTACGATATTTACGGTCCGAAGATAGCTGCAAATGATGTTCTTTTTGTCGAGGCTTACAGTGATACACAAATATTCCTTGTTCAATTCGCCCCATTCGATTACACATTTGAATCACTTCAATGTTCTATTGATTACGATGATACAACACATTATATTTATTCGGTTGCTGTAGGACGTAACCAAAGCACAACGGACAAACCTTACTTTTTCTTTGCTGGTGAAGTTGTATCAAGTAGTTGGCCGGCAACTGATAGTTCTGGAAATAATGGCACATTTATTGGTATTTGGATCAACAACGATACAGAATCAATACAACAGTACATATCGATGAAACAACCGCTATCGTGTGATTATTTCACAGTCGATCAACTTGAATTTATCTCATCCTACGATCATCAAGAGTATTTTGTGATTGCTGTCGAACCGCTCGGACAATATGCAATAGGACTGGCAACAAAGTTTGGTTTTATTTATCAACCTTTTTCAAATCATGCAATGACTCTTAAAGCCGGTGGTGATATATGGCCTAACAGCTCAACTTTCTATCCATGTGCAGCAGATGCCAGTTCAACATTTACGATTGTTGTGGGATTCGTTGAAAATTCAGCAAGATCACGAGTACATGCAACACCGACTGTTTACTTGTTGCATAATAGTAACCTAACGGTTTTATCCACATGGTCTTATAGTGCTACAAACAGTTCTTGGCAATCTCGTCTAACTTATTCCACTATCAACACCTGGAGTAGCCAATATTCCATGTCTGTTAGCATCAATTTAAATGATCCAACACGAGTACTTGTCGGTATGCCTTTCTTGAATACAGTATTTCTTTTTGTGGTTGGCAATAATGGTGCTACGCTCACATTGGCTAGTTCCCACAGCGATGGTTCATCAGTTGGCTATGGAAAAAGTGTATCTTGGATGAGCAGTTCCCATGCGGCTGTTCTCGTCTCCACCTATTCACTAAACTACCTTACATGGTATTCATCGAAAGTTTATATGTATACATCATTGAACGAAACAATGCCTTCAGCACCATTAGCAGTTTTTCCTAATTCTCAGCAACCATTACCATCAACAATAAATTCAAAACTTATTCGACTGACATCAACGCCAACATCTCTCGCAGTACTCGATGTCAGTGGTGGTGCTATCCTGATACTAGATGAGGAGTCCGGTTTCTATGCTTCAACAGACATCAGTAATTCTCCGGTAGCTGCTGCCATGCCTGTAGTCAGTCTTAAAACTACGTGCATTAGTGGTACTTATAAACCGAGTTCAGGTGTTTATCCTTGCATACCTTGTCCAACTGGATTTCGGAATCTTGGTGGTATGCCATCGACATCATGTACGTCATGTTCATTGAGCAGTTTTTGTCCGTTGGGAGCTGCCTATGAAATGAATGCTTCGTTATTGACATCAATATCACAAGCCTATTCTTATCCTCGTTCACCAGACATGGATGTGTTCGAAGATATTTTAATCACCAACATGTTTTCCTTAGGTACAACAATGCATTGTCTTTTACTTACACCACTATTTTGGACATTGATTCTTCTTGGTATGTTTGTCGTCTTACTTGTTGGCATGGCCTCGCTTCATTGGTTTGTTAAACCACATACACGAGATCGATTATTATCAGCCATAAAACATGGATTCCGAAAAACAGATCTTGTGGTAAGTAGAAGCTTTTACAGTTGACCAATCGTGTTTATGACTTGTAATTATTGATCGGTTCATTTTTAGGGTGAAGGTGAACTATGGATCGGTGGATTTGCATCAATAGCTATCATTTTAACGACGGCGTTTGCCTATGCTTTCGCTATATCATATTTAAATCAATATCCATCAGAAGATGTGGGACCATCAAATTTTGCTTGTGATACTTCTATTCGAAATGCAAAGTTTGAATCCAGTCTTCAAGCTTTATGTGTTCCCATCACAGAAGAAGAAACACCTATTTTCGATTTGTTAAATAATCAAAATTTTACTCTCTACTTGGATTTCATCAATACTGTTACTTCTTGTATGAGCTTCTCGATTTCAGAAATCACTGATACGTCGACAGTATCGATGTCTTTACTATCATGTTCTGATTTCAATGGGACACTCTCGATAGCAATCCGTCTACCACAACACGATATTAAACTTTCAGCTATTGTGAACGATATTCAATTAATTGGTGCCGTGCGACTAAGTATTTCGGCTGCTGGTGCGACAAGCGGTTCGTCTACACTCAAAGATCTAAACTTTCGTCAAACGTTCTACAGTTCATCTTCAGGAACTTTGGCTCAAGCAGCCTCAATTGTTGTTGGACTGACTAAGGTTAGTGAGTCGTGATAGACAAAATATGTACTTTTTGAAAATCATCGAATAATTAAGTGACTTCTTCGAGGAATTATCTTCCTTTAAGAAAATTCATATCTTATTTTCTAATGTTTTATCGTTTGTTTTTCAATAGGCGGTCAATGAAACCGAACCTTTAGCCACTGGTTCATCTACTTACCAAGGTATTTGGTATCCGACATTCTCGTATAGTCTTAGTGACATGTTCGTCACAGCTGAAAGTTATGTGTCATCTTCTAATTTGTCGTCAACAACGTTAACAATCACTATAAGTGAAACTTCGTACTATATAAAAAATCTTCAATTACCTATTGCGAAACAAGCAGAAGTTATGTTTCGTACGCTTTTGTTTTCATTTTTATGTCTCGAAATATGTGCATTAATATTCATCATTTGCAAGCTTCTTCTCATTCCTGTGTATCGTAAACTTGCTGGTAGCTATTTTCCGCATTTCATGAATACGGTTGAACCAGAAGAAGAGAAGGAACCGAATCATCATTAATATCATCCAGCCTGACAAATATGAATAACTTGCAAAGAACTTTTCGCTAAACTTTTTCTGATTTTTGCCTTGTGTCAATCATATTTTAATCATATTAATAAAATTCTCGTCATAACTTAATCATACACAACAGTTAAACATTGTGTTCATCTGTTTCTTACGGGAATACTTATTGGTTGAACAATTTCCTTAAAAAATATGTCTGATCAAATATTATTCAATGCGGTACAGTTGAAAATGCCATGGTGTAAAGGTTTAGTTGAAATCATATCTACCATTAACGAGGTGAAGAAGTTTTTTCACTCATATTATATTTTGGTTGTTTTCAATTAGTTTCACAATCTCGTTCTGCATAAAATCAATGTCGTTTTAAATGTATTTTATGTTATCACTGAAGAAATGTTCAACATACTGAATGTTTATCCTAGCTTCTTTTTAGAAAGAATAGTTTTCTTTCTAGTTTTCTATTAATAATTGTTGATGCCATAGTAAATGTTTCCCAATGCATCATTCTTCCACAACCTCATTCGTTTTTCTATTGGTCATATAAACGTTTCCTTTGTGTTCTCATGACGATGATTTTTGAGTTTTTTTCTTTTGCATAATATATTTATCATCGTATGTATTTTCATTGCTTTCGAAATTCATTCTCATACAACTTGAGCACAAAAACACTTGCAATTTTGAATATAGCCAACGCCTTGTAAACATGATTATTATTTATTGACGCTATCAATTTTCTTAAAACAATGTCAATTTGAATATTGCTGTCAAATTTCGTTAGTCGATCATCACATCAAGATATTTTTATCAATCTTTCATGTCGAACTAAGATCTTATCACTATAGAGCGATTTATTCAATACGGACTGTACTAATGTCGTGAATGAAAATATCAAGAAACATACCATTTCATGTTTTTACGTTTTATTATAAAAATATACAACGTGATAAAAGTCAAATGATACTTTTTTTTTGTCAGCGTATATCGACGAAATAAGAAAAAAAATAATACAAACAAACATGTTTTTCTAGTTTAAAAAATTAACAATATTGTGAGCTGAATTTTTTTCGTTATTTTCATTCTATGCATTTTATTGGTCAACAATATCGTGTCTCCTGTATAATTCACGGTTGACTGAAAAACTCAAAAAATAGTTTCGTTGTTTTTCATAATCATCGTCTTACACTTTTACTGCAGTCCCTCCCTCCATCCCTCCCCCCCCCCTCTCTCTCTCTCTCCTGTCATTGCCTATGTATTAAATGAATCATAATTATACATAGAAACACATGGACGCATACGTGTACATATCAGAAAAGAAAAAAAGAATTAATTGACGTAATAATAAAGTGTGTAATATATCCATATGGAAAGGCTTCTCGTTTTTTTACCTATCTTCAATTTTGATATGATCGAATGAGAACAGAAGAAAACGATGAATCGTTTGTCAAGCATATAGAAATAACAGAAGGGGAAAAACATATTTGAAATACTTCTAAATTGATACGCGTGCAGTACAAACATCATCAATGCAACTTCAAGAGCAATATGAAGACAATTCAAACCCCATTAGACATAGTCCATATTATGGTTGTACGGTACAAGTTATTTCAAAAGCACGTATCTCATATGAAGGAGTTCTTGATGGTATAAGTATAAATAAAGATCGAATCTTTTTAAAAAACGTTCGTGTCAAAGGAAGCATAAATGATTTTTCTAACCGAGGTAAGTGTGATAGTTCATGCTTGGTTTCGCCTTCAACTTTTTCCTTTCAAACGAATGAAGATGTATCTTTTTTTTTACTAAGATGGCTCGATTGAAGGACTTGACACATTAAATACTGTTATGATTGATCATTTGACAAATGACATGCATATATATGATCACGTATGTTTGAATGTTGGTGATATATACGAACTAAAACTTATTCGCCTACCCTCAACTTTTCATGAATCAAAAGCAAAATTACGTGCCATCGATCCATGTCTAGTTGATATACGTCTTTCATCATCGGATGAACATGATGGAGTGTCAAAAGAATCTTTAAAAGGTCATCATCAACCAGCACCAATAGCTCGACGTTCACGTGGTACATCGATGGAAAGTAATGAAGGATGTGGGCCGATTTCATCAAGCTCATATGAATCATCGTCTTCATTAAATTATTTACCTTTTGATAAAAATCTTAAAGATTCATTTAATGAACAAAGTCAAGTATTCAATCAACCTCCAACAAATACAACAAGAACAATAACAATACCTGTTACATCGAAACATGCTACATTACTTGCAAAAAAAGTCTTGCCAAAGAAATTAGAACGAAATCATGTTCGTTCGTTAGAAACAGACAATCATAATGTGAAAACTTCTTCGACAGTTGTCACTAATACACATATGAATAGGAAGCCAATTATCGATCATCATCGTAAAACATCACCTATTCGTGTAACAATTACAAGTAAATTAAATCCTGATGCTGCTCCATTCCATGCTGAACAAAATCCCATAAATACTAATCGAAATTCATCATTTACATTCTATGAACGAAATCGATCTCAACCGATTGCCTCAACGAATCGTTTACAATCAATATCGAATGGAAACGTCTCAATCAACTCTTCAAATCATCCACAACAAAATTACCGTCGATCTTATCAACGATTTGTTCCGCCACGACAAATGGCAACAATAAAAAAATTTAATATTCAATCGGCACCACCGAAATCTTCATCGAGTATATATTCATCGTCCTATACTCAACAACAACTGAAACATAAGAAAACAAATCATGAACTAATACCAGGTTATTGGCTTCTTTTCATATGTACGTTTTTCTTTTGAATTTTTGTTTCTCATGCTTCTTTTTAGGATCAATAAGTCAAACAACATCGACAGTAATGGATCAAATATTGTCGACACCACCTATGCGTGAGCGTTTATCAGTACCCATAAACAATCGTCCACGTCAATCACCTGCTTTTCTTCAATCAACTAGTAGTTTACCTTATCAGTATGGTAATGCAGGTGACCGTAAACAATTACAAATGTCCTTGTCATTTGGTGAACCAATAGGTTCTCATCGTGGTCAACGTACAGTTTCTGGCACAAGCAGTGGCAGTAGTTTGAGTATCGACATTGGTCCTCATTCCATTGTTCAATTCGATTCGACATCAAACATATTAGTATCCAGTGATGGTCAATATGATTTTGAAAAAGCCAATGAAGAATTTCGTCGTTATCTAGCACTAGAAGAGTTAGTTACTCGACGTTTATCATCTGCTTGTTCAATAGGATCGCATGCAGACGATGATCCCAATCAACCGCCAGCTCAAGCACATTCATATAAAAAAGAGATTTCATTTTTTGATCGTATATCATGTACAGCAACAACAGGTACAGCTGTAGCTTACACTGAAATGGATGAAATAGAAAAAAATCTTCAAACATTTGGTGATGATGCCCTTCTTTTCAGTGCTGATTCCAATGAAAACGAATGGGTCATATAAAACGAAACATAGCACAGCATTGTACTTCGTAATGTTATTTTTCTTTGGTTTGTACATTTTGTTCAGTAAATTTAACACAACATATTTTTTTCTACTTTCATCTTTTAAACAACTACACTTTTTTTCTTTCTCAATTTTTAAAATAAAACACCAAGAATATTCTCGTATCTATACTAAGAAAACATTTGCCTTTTGAGAGTATCATAGTTCAAATGAATTTTTCATCAGTATGGTATTACATAGAACGGTTGTGTTCTAAATTCTATTATTAAAAAACGATATCATTTATACGATTCAATATAGAAAATAGAATTCAGAAGACTAAACAATAACAACGATATTTGATCGAAGACATATTTAGAAAAAACAATCACATTCGCAAAAAAAAGAAGAAGAAGTTTTGTTTGGTTCGATTAGTATAAGTACGATGATTCATAGTGGTGTAGCAAATTTTTAGATAAATCTTTAAACGACAAAAATTACATAGAGAGTAGCTCATGATTCGTTTTTTTCCTATGCGATCAACAATGTGTTATAAAAGATTTTTGTTTCCGTATAGATTTTCCTTGAAAAAATTCTAGTGCTGTCCGAAAATAAAAACATGAACAATTAAATTCATTATTATTATTATTAATTCATTTAATTCAAATAAATTTAACACAACACATAAATACCTGTCAGATAATCGTTCATCAATAATAGTCGATGTCAACATGGATATGATTCTGAACAGCATCGTACGTGATCAATGAAAATAATTCATTACAATCTTACGAGCACAAGATATAACTGCGATTGTTAGATAATCATTCAAATGAATAAAATGTAGCACAGTGATAAAAATATGACATGTGTATATAAAATAATTCGTCTGTTTTATCTATAAATAGCTGTACGATTGTGATTATTGGTTATCAGCAGATAGGTTAGTAAACCTTCTACAATCTAAATTTCATTAACGATAGATTATCATATGATGAATAGTTGTTGTGACAAGCATGATTGTTTAGAAAGGAATAGTATTACTTTTGACGATTGCAGATAATAATTATAGTCAATTGAAAGTAATATTTAGACGAAAGCAAAACAAAGTAATATATTATATTTTATAATAGATAGACATACGTAATCTTTTAGACTTTGATCTTACATTTCATTGTAACGTGTGTAAAACACAAACAAAACGACGAAAAATTTTTACGGATGACTTGGATGAAAAGAAAACCAATGGATGATTTTATTTAATATGATTAATGATACATTTAACAATATTTGCAAATGAATACTGAGATTCAATATCAACAATGAGCTTATTTGATTTGCTTTGTTAAAAACAAATCAATATTGCACTAATATAATATAATCAAGGTTGATGCATAGCTGGAAATAATCGATAAAACTATTCGATATAAATAAGTTACGGTTACTATTGGACGACAAACTGTATGATGTACACATACATGTATGTATACAAGAGCAAAAAGAAAAATATGAAATTATTAGTTTTTTTTTTCTCTTCGTCTTCTTTTTTAGAATAAACAGATATGATTCTTTTTTGTATTACTCTTAGTGACTAGATATGTTTGCGGTCACGGATGTGTGAGCAAGCAAAAAGTAATGAAACGAGGCAAAGGTTGCCGCAAAACTACGCAGTGTGTAAGATTCATTGCTGGTCGTCAGCGTTTTTCTTTTTCTTCTTTTTTTTCTATCTCGTATAATAAGTTATATTGAAAATGCAAGCATTCTTATATGTGCTTGGTATTATATTATTCGTATTCATACAAAGAATTGAATCAACTTATTATGTTTATACATACGATGATGGCACAGGTGATGATGAAAACTGCTGTCTTGTACGATTAGGCGAAAAATTTTGTTTGGCAAAACCGCTTACACGTAGTTTATTACAAGTGAATACAGAATGTCAAGGATTGGATGCGAACAAAAAGAATAGAAATTATTTGAATAGAATTGTTCGTCGTTTAAAAGTTGCATCATCAGAAAAAATTGGTTCGAAAATACTTCTCGAATTGCAGAAACCACTAGATGATGACATACTTAATAATGATCTTTTATGTTTAGCACCAGCCAATAATAATAATATTAATTTAGAAAAATGCTTTATCGAACTTGCTGATAAACCACACAAGAAAAAAAGTAAGATATTTAGTCGATGAAAAATATTTCGAGCTTGAGAATAATGATTGAAAATAGTCTATTCGTTAAAATCCCTTATAAAAGGTTATGTTCGATTTATTTAAAATTAATTATTTCTCTTATAGAAGAAGAAAATCATCGTCGTACAGGTAAAAAAGGTAAAAATGCAACAGTAGTCGATCAAGTAGTTGTCGAAGAAGTATCTGATGATGCAGCAAAAGGAGTTCATCTATTACAAGTAACCGAACCAATAGGAGTTCTTGAAGGTCATGGTCTTTTCTTTCATGAAATCTATGAACTTAATCTAACTGATTTTCGACCAGCATCTCGTCAATATCGTGATTGTTGGTCATGGTATCGATCATATACAAAACAAATATGTAATAATCCGAAAAATTTCGGAAAAGCTTGTGTTACTTTAAATGATGAACTAGAAAAATGTCTCGAAATACTTTACTACAAAAGAATTAATGATAATGAACAAGAATCATATGCAAAGAATTCAATTCCACTTGGTTCCAAGTTATATTGCGAAGATAGAAATGAAAAGGCGAAATTTCTTGGTTATCATAGTCAAAGTGAAATATGTTTTCAATCACATACACAAATATCGGTTGGACATAAATTTAATGATTATGTTAGTCTATCCGACTTAAATGACAATAATGATATACTTAAATTTATATCAAATAGTACAAAATTAACAAATGAATTTGAAACTGATTGTCATGATAAAACAACATTAGTTGATGTAAGGAAATCACTCGAACAACAACAAACAGAACCAATTTTATGTGACAATGAATCATTGAAACAAGAAGAAAACAAAAGTTAATGAAAAACGAAAATTAAAACTTTTGAACTTGAAATTTTCTTTCTCTTCGCCTTTTTGTTCTTTTTAATTAACATCAATTTTAATTAAAATAAAATTAGTGTAGTATATTTGACAACAAAAAATACGATGTATACATGTATATATATAAATATTGAGAGAGAGAGAGAGAGATGTACTGGTTTACATTGTTTCTCATAGGATCATACTGGACGTAATCAGAAGAATAAATAGATTGATTGATATTTCAAACAATGATGATGCTAAAATACAAAAGAAGAAAACACAATTAGATGATTGAACTGTAAGGTAGGCAAATTCTTTGCTAATGTGAATTTATAATTGAAATTGAATTAATATTGAGTAGGCTCGCTAGTTATCTGTATAGATTTGTCGGACACGAAATATTCTGAGTAAAAACTAAACTGATCGACTCAATCCCGATTGTATTTGTCATCGATTGTTTGTCCGATAATACTCTAGCTACAGTTGTTATATTGAACGATTCGTATCTAACGAGAATAGAAGAATTCGATAATTATATTGACTTTCTAAGTACAATTGTCGAGAATTTATTATGTTTGTCCACGTAACGCGAAACTACTTCGCTGATGATGTTTTTCTAACAAATTTTTCTTTCGATGTGAACCGATCAACACTTTTCTTCAAAAATTAGTATTTTGAATTTTGTAACTGAGAAATTTTTAAAAAGAAATGCAGAATTTGAGCCTATACGTACTCTTTGCTCTCATCATCACGGGCAACTTCTAAGCTTTTGTACAGTTTCTAACTTAAATTTGGTAGACACAAAAAGAAACAATGTCACGGCGTTCCGTTTCTTTTCCTTCCTCTTGCGAATACAAAAGAATCTTATACCATGACTACAATAGAAGAAAAATACTACATTGATTGGTGTACTAAATGTTCTTTTTTTCCCTATATTACTAAGACTATGTAAACATTAATTTGTATATGCATCAGATTATTTTGCACAAATAACAGAAAAATATCAGTCAACGGAATCAATAACAAAATATAATTAAATTTTATAATGAAAAATATTTATCTATTTAGAAAACAAGGACAAAATGATTTTTCCATGGTTTCAATTCATCAGCAAAAAATAGTACCTACCCAGACAAGGTACTTGATCAGCAGATGTACATCGACCCAGGTTTCTATTGAAACGTTGACCATTCGAACAACGACTATGATTAGCTACACGATTATCTAAACAATGTATATATGATTGACAATTTGGTTTCGTTCGATCGAGATAGAATCCATCACCATGACCAGCACATGATGGGACAAGATTGCATAAATTTTTTCCTGATTCATAATTCGATAAATAATGACCTTGAGTTACAGATGCATAAATCAATGTACGATCGATTGAAGAACAATCGGTTTTACTTACATTTACTTAAGCATTGCCGTCGTCCATCACATTTAACTTTTTTATATGGTAAACATTTACGAATTTGTATATCAAATAAATTTGGATGTGAACATGATTGAGGAACTAGTTTGCCAGATAAACATTCATAATAATGACAACAACTTGTTGAATCAATGAAACGAGCACCTTCATTTTGTGCTGTACATTTATTTTTACCTATCAATATAAATTGTACGAAAGTCAACAGAATTCATTGTACGAATTTCTGTTCTTTAGTAGTTATCGTTACGTAGATAAGCTATAGCATTCGTTTTGAAGATATTGTTCGTCATATTTAGATTTGAACTTTCTCATAGACATAGACTTTACTGCTTTATATTAGTACTATCAAAATAATCATGTTCTTACAAATGTCAAGATCAATAGAAGTTTTAATGGCAACATTTTTAATAATACTGTTGTGCCATTCAAGTCTACTTGGTGAAAATTTAATTCTATCGCAAATAATTGTTCGAAAGCAAGGTCTCTGTCTAAGCTGCTAGTATTCAGATTCTTTTCACAAATTAATAGGAAAGAATGATCTATCTAGATATGTAAACGAAGAACATACATTGAACATTTTGTGTATAATCACAACTTTGTTTTTCAGGATTGTATTGAAGTTGTGCTGGACAATAGGAGACAAGATCAGTACCATGATAACAATCATGATAAATTGAACAATCATATGGATCAGGAACACGCCACGATTTCGTTGGTGGACATATTACAGATGGTTTGTAAATATCGGATGTTGGTACAAAAGACGGTGATTCATTTATGATATACGATGATGGATATGTTGTTTCTCGATGTATCCATGGGTAATTACGAGCGGTCGATATT
Source organism: Rotaria macrura (assembly GCA_900239685.1). Classification (NCBI taxonomy): domain Eukaryota; kingdom Metazoa; phylum Rotifera; class Eurotatoria; order Philodinida; family Philodinidae; genus Rotaria; species Rotaria macrura. The sequence goes on from OENT01001635.1 coordinate 12,300, forward strand.
GTGAGAGACGGTAATGACGGGAGACTTTTTACGGGACCTGAACATTTTCGAAGAATACGCATTAGAAATTACAATGTAGTTTAGAATTACAGTCTGATTGTGCAGGCCAAACACACATTTTTTCAGCTTGTGACCATAGTAAACCTTTTTTGCATAGTTTCGGTTGTGGTACTTCTTTAAAGAAAAAGACAATAGTGACAAACTGCTAGAGGTGTGTTTTTTTTTAAATTAAGAAATGTTCTATACTGTTCGACAGAATATATATGATAGAAAATCGAGTTCATCGTTGAACCGTATCGATTAATAATTATTCACAAATGTCTTCAGTATGAACGAATCTCGTAGATTTTCTTGAATGCAAACAAAAATGACATCATTCTATGATTATAGATCGAATCAAAATTGAATAGTCTTCAGTCTTAATATCGAACGTATAGAAAGAAAAGTATTTCATATAGAGAAAACAAAACAATATGATAAATATTGTTGTTTGTACGAACAAGCCTTAACGTTTTGAAGATGATCACTTGAGTATTATTCCTTTTCCATTAAAATGAAATCTATGGTAGATAAATTATCTCTATTTAATTGAGAATTTCATTATTGTTCTATTAAATATCATTTCTTTTTCTCTATGTAAACATTCAATCACCGAGACTTTCTTTTGCTTCGACAACACACGAGATGAATCTTTCCTTCTTAGTTTAATTGTAACAGTTATTTTACTCGATGTCACGTCTATTCTTACCATTTGCACAATAAGCATATTGTTTACAATCTGTTGGATGAGCAATGTAGTCGTTACCAATTGATTGACATAAATAATCAAATATTGAACCAGGCAAGGTATTACTCTTAACCGACGACATTTTATAATCTATGAGATCAAAAGCAATTAAATAAAGATAATGTATGTTGAAATTCAATTTCAACCTGTTGGATAGAGAGCACGTGTTGCCGTCGTAGCTAGAAGAGTACCTTCCAATGATGTATTATTATTACATTTAACCTATATGTTTAATAAACAGAACTTGAATTGAAAGATATTCGTCGTATCTAAGAATTTATTTTACATTCATAGCCCAATCGCATTCATTTTTAACAGGATTAAATAAGAGGTCTTCTTTACAAGCTTTAACTGAATGTGTTGCACCAACACAAATATGATAGATCCAACAATCACGTTTATCTGCAAAGAAACCATCTTTTTCACATATGAAATTTTCCGCTACTGTTGTTTGAATAATATTAATCATAACTATGGGAATAGAAAATGTTTCCTTCTTTTTGTTTTTAATGATTAATAAAAATCAAATAATTGTACTTACAAATAATTAATAAATAAAATGAACGTCGATTTGACTCGTACGACATGATGATAAACGAACTTTCATTGTGAACATTTTTGAAATAGCATTTTGTTTTTCTTCACGCTTTATTTCCTTATTAAATCATGATCGAATATTGTACAAGAATCATGTATTACAAAATGATGAAATAAGACAACGACGACGACGATGATGATGATAATGATGATAAAGAAAGTATTTTGAGACAAATTATTCTTGATGTAGTAGATTCAAATGTGCGCTTTATTCTTTCTCTGCATTGACGTATGATGAACAAACAATCGAACGAACGAAACAAAGAGACAAAAAGAAAGTTATTTAAATAAATGTTAATACCTATACGGGCATCGGTGAGAAAATACTAGAAAGATGAAGGGCGATATACACTCACACACGTAAGAGAATGAATCAATGTTGAAGGAAAAGAAAAAAAAAGATCGAATTGTGAAACATAACAACAATAGATAGTTAGTGATCTTGAAGTAGTCTTTTGGTTATTGTACACTTGTTGAATTAAATGAAGAAAAAAAACAAAACAAAAAACATCTGCTATAAAGGACAATATATAATGTTCATTGAAATAAGTGACATTTTCAAGTGAAAATATCGACCATCTGTGATAAAATAGAAGGAAATTTTTCATCAAGCTATGTCAATTCTTTTATCCTTCTAAAGAATCTATGAAAAGTTTCTTTTAACGATGTAATACTATTGATAAAAAGTGCGACAAGTTTTTCTTCTCAACATTGATAAAACAATGCGTCAAGATTAATGCGTGATTAGTCAAAGGTCGATTACGTAAAATTTTATTCTTTCTCAAAGATATAAAAATCATTTCAACATCTATTGTGAGATACTTTTGTGTCAACTCAAACACATTTCATTGCTATTGTCTTAATTAAAATATAAAAGAAAGAAAGACAATCTTTCATTCAATAGACCTGACAACGAGAGATTGATTGTTGTCTTTTTTATTGTTGAAATGGATAAGGAAAAAAATTTTATGTCCAAGGATTGATGATAATGATCATTAGATTCGAATACATCATTTTAATCGATGAAAGTAGATTCAATATCGTTTGAGATTTTCTTTTGTTTACCAAAAAAGAATCATACCGTTTATAATCTTTATCGTTCAGCACGTTTCAAATTAAGACATACTTTACATAATCTGTATTCTGTTATGTTCATTTCGATAGGAGACGAATGCTCAGAGGACCGTACATCGGACAATGGACATACGATCGACTTTGACCTGAGATTTATTCTCTAATAGATACAATGTAAAGACAAAGCATACATTAGGGTTTTAGAAGAAATGAATTCGCTCGTTCAAGTTTTCCACGTGCTTGCCTATATTTATGGATAGACAAGATATTGATTATGATCGTTTCTAGTCAATTGATCAACAGAAATAGAATTAACATAATAGCGTTATGATTCAACAACATATTGGATAGATACACAAGGTACTGTCTGTATTAGTCAATAGCTTTCGTTCAAATTGAATAAATTTAACTTATGAATAATACCAAATTTAGTGAGAGAACAGAAGAAAAGAAAAGAAATATTCAAGAAGAAAGTAATTTATTATAAATTAAATCAATTGTTTCAGGTGCAGTCATTGCTTTTAACAGACGTTTCAATAAAATATCATTATTCGATTCATCAGAATTTGTACTAGTAGTCATATTTTCATTCGAATTCGATAATTCAATACTTCCAAATAATGTACTTGTTAAGGGTTGTTCATGTACATGATCAGCAGGAGTAATTACAGATCGTTGTCGTTTGCACAGAGGTTCTTGAACTTCATTTGAAATTGAATCTGTCAATAAACTAGATAACAGAGCCAAATTGGTCATTGGATCAGTAACAATCTGAATAAGAATAAGTCAATAAGACACACACACACTCACAACACGATTGAAATAGTTTTTCTCGACAAAGTCATACTTCATTGTGATTTAACAATTTATCAGGAGAATAATCATGTGATATCATCGTTGATGTAACGATCTGTCGAACAAGCATTTCTTTGATTCGTTCCATACGATCATCGGGCTATATCGATACNAGAACAAAATGCCACCAATGTTTAGGTACAAATAAAACATCACCAGGCTCAAGAGTTATATCATAAACATCGATATCCTACAAGAATTAGATATTTTATACAACAGACGAGTCGTTTTTTTCTTTCTAATGCTTGATCAATAAGCAAGAAATTTCTTGTTAAGAGCTTTGTCATTCTAGTCAAGAAAAATACAAGTCAGTATCTGTCTCATCAATACTTTTTTTTTAGATTCTATGTTTATAAACTGAACAATATACTTTATACTTATGTAAAACAGATGGATCAATATCAATATAAACACTTGATTCTTCATAGGGTATACGTGTTTGTAATTGACCTAGTGAACTATCTGGTGGAAATAGGAGCCATCGTTTTCTACATGTTACAAGAAAGATTATATGGCTATGATTTATACATAGTTGTTAAATATTTTACTTTCCAACAATTTGAGCAACAAAATTTATTCCGTATGTATCATAATGACACGGCGTATGAGATCCTTGAGAACCAATCCATAATGTTGATTCTTTACCCGATCGATCTTTTAAACCAATATCAGACCAATTGATCATCTTTAGAAAAGAATCAATAATATTCATACTAATTTATTATATTTACATACATCTATTAATGGATGTGGTTCATTTTCGAACAATTCCATTAAATGCATATAATCTGCATAAGCAAAATAGTCTCTATTTGAATATGAATGTAACGGATGATCAACAGAAAGTAAATTATTATCAGTCGACGTAGCCCAACGAAGAAAATCATTAACAGTTGATTGAAGATGAATACAATCTTTTTCAAATTGAACAGGATCACCTTCAAAAACACATTTTAACGGTTAAAAGTCTTCTTTTGTTCAAAACAGTTTTAAAAAATTATCAAGTTTTATTTCCCGCAGATCGACATAGAAGATTCAAAAAAAAACAACATATAACTACCATTTTAATTCGTGTGACTAATGCTGAATGATTACTCTAAAAGACTTCATTTCTAATGTTACTTTCTAGTGAAGGATTGATTCTTTGAACTCAATAGAAAAGAATTCGGTATTCTTCAGTATGTAGTAAATGTGACAAAATGGGATTAGATAATCCCCTATTGCATCCAGCTTAACTTAATACGCATATTTCTTTATGACTTCCCTCCTAAGTCCTAGCATAGCGAAATTTTGACTCTTATTGAATATGTTCAATTTTTTATAATCTTCTTAGAAACGAATGTACAAAGTTATTGTTCGTCAGACAAACGAAAAGACTGGCATTATCATAAATGATCACCATATGCATATACATTTTTGGAGCCGATCACGAAACAGAAGCACTGGTCAAAATTTAAATTTTCGTTCTTTACATGCGTTCGGAAGGGCATAGCGTGAAACGATGAACTGGCAAATTTTCAGCTCATTTGAATTCTCTTCAACAAAGCTAGAGTTCATCATCACAAAGATAAGCCGGATCAAGTGCATAAAAAATACTGAAAGAAATCTTTCGTATCATATATCACAAGATAGAGCATAAAATGAGCTATTTGAATTCTTCTATATAGCTTGTTTATCACTGTCTTGTGAAAGTACAAAGAAAGAAAATGTCTTAATTTGTAATATTAAAATGAACAATTTTTGTTACTATATTGGTGACTATTTTTGAAAATCAAATGGGACAAAGCTACAAGTGCCATACTTTATGTAGCTTGGTCCTCTTTGTATTCAAAAAATGGCAGAGGATATACACCAAATGTTATTTGCTAATAAATTGTATCATTCTTCACTCAAAATAATTGCTATACAGTGTTCTCAATAGCTCATCTTAAGCAATTTTTCAAGTTCCATCATGTGGTATGCATGTATGATTTTTCGTCGATACTGGGTCGATGGTGTGTAATGTGGTTTCATACTATACCCTTTTAGACGTACAGAAAAACTCTTAAATTTAAATTTTGACCCCTTGCCTCGTACATAGTGTAAAAATTTCAAGACATAACTAAACCTATTAAATTGTTCTCTTGACTGCGTACCATTAGTCATCATCGCTTCTTTTTGTTTATGGAATTTGACGACTATCGCGAACCTACTGAAACGATGTCACGTGTCGAATGAACTAGAAATTGATGTGTTTTATTTTTGCTGTCAGTGAAAGTTCGATGAAATTTGATTGAAAAATAGTTCTTGTTTCGTGTTAAAATAGACATTTATTGTCATCTATTATGAATTTTTTTTTCTTGTGTGAAACTCTCTCTTTTATGCATTGATAACAATCATTTATTTAACTGAATGAAGAACGAAAGACGTTTTCTTTTTTCGCTTAATTGAAATTCTACTGTTTCTTTCGATTCGTTATTTATTCAAGCATATCTCAAGGATACAATAGCGGTACACATGGTATAGACTATCAAGGTTCTTAGAATCTTTAAGTAAGAAACTACCGAATAATGATTTTTGTTGTTTGCCAAGTCGAAATGATAATAATTTTTCTTTGAATAAATCGATCAAACGTTGTCCGTTTGTCCATGGATGTATATCATGAATAATTGTTGCACCTTTAAATATATACGGTACATTCCAATGTGTTGCTGGTAACATCGTTGACGAGGTCATATTATCTAAATATTTAATTAATTATTCATTTCTTGTTTGTCTTTTTTTTTACATCCAGTATTATGCAAGAGAATGGAGTATTTCATTGGTTTTCGTCTATCATCGATGAATATTATCTGTCTCGAATATCATATGATGATCAAAAACAAAACGATCTTCAATGCCGAATTTTTTTTAATGTGATACCAGAGCAAAATTTGTTTCTCTTTTTATAGTCATACGCTCGACTGAGTTTATTCAACATACACGATACATGTATGGAGTCTTACATAGACGTAAATAGTTGTATAAATAACAGATTCTTTTAGTCTTCATCGACAATCATTCATTCGTTCTTTGTCTAGTATTCAAGGTAAATGCATGATACAAGTGGAGAAACAAAGCCGTAGTAGTTCTCCTATTATATCAAATTAAATCACTATATCATGTTCATTCAATAATGAACATGACCTTCAACACAGTGGTGTATCAACGAAAGAGAACAAACGAATCGTAAAGTTATTAGTACTCAACAAATAAATTTGATAAACTAACAATAGACATTATTTGATCGTCGACTAATTCAATACATATATTCCATCAAGTAGCAATATGGGTAATCGGGTAAGATCAAAATAGAAAACAGTCAAAAGATAAACAACATTTAGACTATTTATTTGTTTGTCCTTGATAATTACATACACATAAGTCAATATTAAGAGAAAAAGATACAAAGATACATTTACGTATATTTATATATATATGTTAGATAGTTATTCATAATTTTCATCATCACGTTCATCATCAGATGGTGGTTGTTGTTGTTGTAATTGTAGTTCTTCATCTGAGTCATCATCATCTTTAATGACCGTTAACTTTCGTTTTCTTCCACGTCGTGATACTTCACCATTCGTTGTTACAGGTGTTGTTGCTATTCGTGTACCACGACCTCGTCGTGATGACGTACGAGGAGTTGTTGTTGGTGTTGATGTAGTTGTTGCTATTGTTGTTTTTGTCGTAGCCGTTGTTGGGGCGAGCTCACTAGTTGTTGGCATCTCAATAAGACCAGCATCAAGTTGTTCACGAAAATTTCTATAGACTTTTTCTAATAGAATTGAATCAGCATAGATTAATGATGTTTCACAGTTAAATGTTTGAGCATTTTGCACCAGTAATTCAATATCGGCTTGAAATTCATCTAAATTTGAATATCTATAAGTTTCAATTTTTCTTTTTATACGTTGAAAATCAATAGGATCTTTAATTGTTTGATAATAGATTGGTAATTGTTTTTGTCCTGGTAAGCGTATAAATGGTTGTGCCAATTGTCGATTATCTTCGGTGCGATAAGCTAGTAGACGTTCAAGTAATACTTTACATTGTGGTGCAATTTTTGGATCAACTGTTTGCAAACGTTTTTTCACACTACCACGTTTCGATGAATAGTTTTGGTGATTCATTATGGGTGTTGATGGTGTATCAAATGATGAACGTGCTTCAGTATCATCAAGATCAATATCATTATCTTGTGATGATAATGCATTTTTACGATTTTGCTTACGTATACGTTTCTGTTCGACAGCACCATCTAAATTACCTTCTTCTAAGGCTTGTAAAAATTCACGTTCAGTTAAATTATCACTATAATCAATATCTTTACGTTGACGACGACCTTTACCAAAATCATCATCGTTTTCAAGGGTTTTTTCAACTTCTTCAACATCATTTTTTAACCATTCGGGTAATTCATCTTCTGTTATAAGACGATTTGTTTTCATTTTACGATGAACACATGGTGTTGCTTGAGAGAAATCAAGATCTTCTTCATCTTCAATATCTTCTAATGGTGATGGAGTTGTTTCATCGTTTGTTGTCGTTGTTGTTGTTGTTGTTTCTTCTTCACCTCCTCGCGTTGCTTCATCGTCACTTTGATCGATGAAACGTGTTGTTAGTTTTCTAATAGACAAGAAAGAAACACATTGTTAACAGGAAGATTCAAAATAATTGAATAATTACTTTTCATTCGGAGGCATTTTTGTTGAATGATCTATTGAATCTTCATTATCACTTTCTTTCTTACGTTTAATACGAGGTGTAAGAGGTTTCGTATCATCACTTGCTGCTGTTCCAGCTGCAATTGTTGTTGTCATTGTTGTTGTTGTTGTCGTTGTCGTCGTCAATACCGCCATCCGTGCTGCGGGTGCTAATGATGGCCAATTACGACGTTCATTAGCACCATCTCCACCACTACCAACACCATGTAGAGATTCATATTCACGTCGTGCAACATCCATTCGATTGAATAAATTGAATTCAGCTTCAGTACGAGCAATCATCTATGAAAGAAATTTGTTCAATCGAAAACATAAATGAATCTCTCATAGGAAAGAAAGTATCTAAATATCAACATTTTATCATAAGTACTTGGATACGCACTAGCATAATGTATCAATTGCATCATGAAGAAATCCATGATACTATTCATGTGGAATTCCTACTCTTTAATACATCTCTGTGAATGAATATATATATATATATATATCTATTTCGTTATTGTATTCACGGTTATTTTTAAACGAATGTCAGTCAACTTACTTGATTGAGAATTTCATCGTCGGGTATGTCTTCATCATCATCTTTGAATTCTTCTTCGCCTTCAATTAATTGTTCAAGATAATCATGTCGTTCGCTTGATGTTGACGAACGATTGAACATACCAGCTTGTATAACTTTTTCATCTACATTCAATTTATATCTTGCACAAGCTAAGATTTTTTCTTCAACTGTATTAACTGTCATTAAACGTAAAACTCGTACTTCATTTTTTTGTCCAATACGATGAGCACGATCCTGTGCTTGTTGATCTTGATGTGGATTCCAATCAGAATCAAATAAAATAACTGTATCCGCCTTTTGTAAATTTAATCCAACACCACCAGCACGTGTCGATAATAAAAATATGAAACAATTTGTACTATCATCATTGAAGCTCTTTAGTAATTCACAGCGATCATCGGCTTTAGTCGTACCATCCAAACGTATGTATGTATAATTTCGATATGAAAAATATACTTCAAGTAAATCCATAACAGCCGTCATTTGACAAAACAGTAAAACCTTATGACCACTTGCTTTCAATTTTGATAATATACGATCGAGTAATTCAAATTTGCCTGATACACGAAATAGATCAGGTCCATTAATGACACCTTCTTTATAGCCAAGTGATTGTGCTAAACGATCTTCGATTTCTTCGAATAAAAATGGATGATTACAAATTTTACGTAATTGCATTAATTTGTTCATTAATGCACGACGACCACTTTTACCATTTTGACTTTCAATAATTAATGTACGATTTTTTGACATGGCATGATAGAGACAACGTTGTAAAGCAGATAATTCACATTTAATGATATATTCAACCTAAAAGAACGTATAGAAATTTTTAAAATGTCTCCATCGTATTAGATTCGTTTTTTTTAAATTCATAGGTTCTATGAAAATAGTTTTAAAAGAAAATGCATGATACGAACTTTTTCTGGTAATTGTGATTCGACTTCTTTTTTCAATCGACGCAGTAGAAAAGGTCGTAAAACTTTATGTAAACGTCTAATAATAAGTAATGTTTCTTCATGATTTAATTCAACTTTTTCACTTGGTAAAGTAGCAAATGGTGCATTGAACCAATCTGTAAATGTTGTTGAACATTTAAATATAGTTGGCAATATAAAATTCAACAATGCCCATAATTCAGGTAGATTATTTTGTAATGGTGTACCAGTTAATAATAAACGATGTGGAGCATGTGCATAGTATGTATTCAATATCTGTGTTAATTTACAATGATGATTTTTCATTCGATGACCTTCATCAACAATTAAATATTTCCATGAAACTTTCGATAGTATTGCACGATCACGCATAATATATTCATACGTAGTTAATAAAACATTGAAACGATTTGTACGTATGGTTTGACCAAGTAGTTTACGTACATGTGGTAAGCCTTTGTATTGTATAACGGCGACTTCAGGTGCCCAACGTTGAAATTCAGATGCCCAATTCGATAGTGTTGATAGTGGAACAATGATTAGCGATGGTCCTGGATTTTTCTTGTAATCAATTAAATGTACAATTAAAGCAATTGTTTGTATGGTTTTTCCTAGACCCATTTCATCAGCGAGTATACCATTTAAATTATTATTATGTAATGAAACAAGCCATTCAAGACCTTGCAATTGATACGGTTTAAGTTGTCCACCGACAAGCATTTTTGATTGTTCCGTTATCGGTTCACGTATACGATGAGCTATTGAATAATACGATTCTTTTGCATCATATTCATCATCTTCATTTGTTGCTGCTACTTTAACAGCATCCCGTATAGCTTCATCATTACCAGTTTGATCAACAATTGGACTGAAAAAATATATGTTCGTGATAAGAAAATTTTAAACTGAACATAGATATCAGGTTATTTCAGCGAACTTCAATAATGTAAAGATACATGTTAGAGTGAGTTTTTACTAGAATACTACGAAGTATTCATTGTCACAAAAAATGAAATATATAGCTGAAACCGTTAGGGTGTGTTTCTCATTTGTTATACTTGAATTTTATTTTAATAGTGAAACTTACGTTGGCTTAATTTCTTCTTCTGTCGGCGGTACATTAATAACAGTTGTTATCGATTGTTCTGGTTTATCTGAAAGTGTTTTAGTTGTTCGTCCACGTGATCGATTAGCCTGTTGATGTTGTCGTACTAGTTGTTTGAGATTATCAATATAAGCATCGGTTTGTGATAATAATAATGCTAGACGTGCATCTTTTTTTTCGTCAACTAATTTTCTATAACCTTCTTCATCTTCATTCATTAAACGTTTAATACGTTCTTTTTCTTTACGTTCTTTTTCTCTGATTAATTCACGTTCATTATTAGCAAAATAAGCTTGAATGGCTTTATTCATTCTTGCTGTTGACAATGAATAACGACGATGATATTCACGAAATTCACGTGCATGAGTTTGAACAGCATTAAGAAATTCTTGGTGTTTAGCACGTTGACCTTGCTCAATTTCAATTTTACGTTGTCGTTCATACTGTTCAGTGGAACGTGCTTCACGAAGATGATGACGTTTCGGACGTTTATATGCACGTGGATTGAGTGCTGTCTGTATCAATGTATCTTTCTATTGAAGATAAAAGAAGACATCATACGTAAGATATTTAGCTAGTGACAATAAACAAACCTTCATAGTATTAAGAATTTCACCACGAAGTTGTTTTTGAAATTGAAGTAATTTTAATGCCTTAATTTCAATTAATGCTTGTGTGCGTAAATCAACACTCATTTGAGCAGGCATATGTTCAAGTTCTTGTAGACGGTTTGAAATACGGTTTAGAACACTAAATAATCAACAAGACACATGACAGTGATAAATTGAATTCATGAAACGAAGTTTTTCCGGAAAAAAAATCTACCAATTGTTGAGTAATCTGATGATGAAAATACAAAAGAAAATCATTTTTTTTCTGCCTACTTACCGCTTTTCTCGTTCTTGTTGAACATACAATGGATTAAGACTAATTGGATGTTGACGTATCCGTGTAGGAATACCATCTTCATCGCTAGTATTCATATCTTTCGATCCGATTAACCATCGATAAGCATTTGTTGCTGATGAGAATCTTAATGGTGAATCAATATCATTATGATTGTTAGCAAGGACGATAGCTGTTGGTTCATTTGTTTCCGATTGTTGAACATGATTTTGAATTAGAGAAGCTAATTGTACCTTGTAGGAACATGATTGAAGTAAAGAATCTGACACGGGTAAATTGCGAGCAAGTAGACGATAAGTAGCTATCTGAGATTTCAAAACATTTTGACGAAGGTGATCGATTTCGAATGGATCAATGGTAATGACAGAAGCGGAATCCTTATCCGCTGTTGTCATTGCTGAATATTTATCTAGAAAAAAAATTCAACTATGAAAACCGATTCTCCATTTAGGGATCGAAATGGGTAAAAAAACCGTCATCTTCAAATTTGTCTAAAAACGAAATGCCAACACCTTTTCCAATTATAAGTCCACAATCCTATATTCCAGGTGGTAATCCGTATGAAGGTCAAGTTCCTTACACAGGAGCTAGGCCATTTCCGGCATTGAGCCCTAATTCTATGCTACCTCCAGCATATCCAACAGCACCACCAACTATGAATTTCAATAATGGAGCGGGTTACCAACAGCCACCAGCAACTGCGTTTCCATCAATGAACTATCCACCTCCGATGCCCTATCCAACGCCAAACGGTCCACCGATGGGACCACCCTATGACCCAAACTTTGCTTCGCATCAACGTAGTCGTCCTGTTCGAGTGCGTGTACGTCGTCGTCGTCCTCACCGCCGCTGTTGTTATTCAACACGTATTTCTTGTCGGAGTCGTTCTCATCCTGTTATTCATGTAATTAGATCGGATTCGTGTTCATCGATATCAACATGTTCAACAAGAAGTTCATGTTCACCCCGTCGTGATCGATCATATTCGTGCGCAAGAAAATGCCGAGTCAGTCAACAACAACAACCTATTATTTTCTTACCCATACAATGTCAACAAGCGCCGAGTGTTGCAGGTTCTGTTCAAGGGCAAGTACAACGAAATACTCTACCAACAATACAAATTCAACAACCGCAGCAGCTTGTTTTGCCAACTGTCTTTGGTATAAATAATAATAATAATTCATCAATGTTTCAACCATCTACAGCCATTTCGTTTGGAAAACCACAACAAATTCAAGCTGGTCAAATACAGTATGTCCAAGCAGCACCTCAACTACGAACAATATCGATTCAACCATCTTCAACCAGAGTTCAACAACATGTTCTTGTTAACAGGCAAACGACGAAACAAACCAATGATAGAAAATCGATGCAACAACCCAGAATAGCACATAATAAACAATAGAATAATCAGCACCTTGGACATTGTCTCATGAACCAATAAGCAGATGATCACAAAATATAAATACCAGTAAAAATTATTTTCCTGAAGAAGAGAAACACATTTTGCACTAATAATTGTGACAGAATCAACATTCCATTGAAGATCGTAAATATGAAATTTGAGAACGTGATTTTTCTTAGATAAATAAAACTTGATATTATTTTTTCCGCATATTACGTACAAGAATTATATTATAGGTAAACTTCACTATGAAAATCTAGTTTGATAGTACTTCATTTTGTGAGAAAGATCGTTTCAATAAAAAGTAACCTACAACTGAAGCTTGACAGAGACAAAAAAAAATTAACTAATCAAAATTGTGATTGTGTGTGGTAGAAAGAGGAACAATGATTTTTTTCTATTTGCTCATAACTTCCAACAATCATATGCGAAAACGACAGTCGCCATTTATAGATGTCACCTATAGTCGTCTATGAACTATACAGTTTGAGAAGAATCTTATGCACGGCCTTCGACAATTTGACTGTTGCCAAATAATAAAGGTTATAATAATCATTAGAAATAGAATTTCTCGACGAGGAGCTTACATTTCATCATAAGACTCTTTTGTCTATCTCCAATGAAGAACGTAACTTGTAATAATTCTACCGAGTTTCGAATTCGTAATTGGAGGATAATTCAAAGGTAGTCGCACACACACGTAATCCTTTTTCTCACATGTTGAGTAGTTTTCATTGAATGATTTTGATCACTAGAATACTCTTGTTATCATAGGATACAACTGAAATTAATCGAAAGTCTGAAATAGCTCATCGACATGTTAGATAATTTATACATAGTCACAATCAAATCCGGAGCAACCGAATTTCAAACGAGAACTTACCTAAGAACACAGATGAATTAGGTTCCGAAGAGATTAGCCGTACAAGATACTATCTGCATACTGTGATAGTAGTAAGTAACAATAGTATGCCGTTCCTAATTCTCACGAGTTTCAGTTCAAAATAGAATTCCACATGAATTATCATCATATTTACGGCTCTGTCAAACGTGTGTTTACAAATAGATTTTTCGATAAAATCATTCTTTACTCCTAAAATCTATTTTCATGACTTAAACTATATGAAGGTTCAAAAATGTTATTCAATATCAAAATGACTAGAAGAAATCTTTAATGGTGGTCATCACTATGAAAGACTTGAAATTTCGTCAATTCTATTCAATATGCGTGACGAGGCTCCATGCATAAATAACTCAATGAACCACTTCATGTCCAGAAGAAACATGCTCCCAAGTAAAAAAATGTCAGTAAAGTTGTGAGGAAACGCTTATTTTTGAATGCAGTAAATCTATACAGAAAATATAGAAGATGTTACGAAAGTATATTTATGTGCTTGCAGATTCGAGCCGAAAAAATCGAGCAAGTTCGGTGTTGAAAAAAACAAACAGCAACGCAGTAAATAAACGTCCAAAACAGAAGCCGCAATCACTTTTTATTTGCTAGCGAATGAAGTAATTATTGAGAAAATAGTGGTCGAAAATATTTTTTTGAAAGAAATTTGATCTATGAAGGAAAATCAGTCACGATTCTTTGTACGATGAATAGCGTTGCAGACAATATCAGCCGATACAAAAACAATTCGAACTTTTATGATAACATGAGAGAAAAATCTTGTGGTTCTGTGGTATATGCAAGTGACGCAGTTTTTTCAAGTGTCGTATTTCATTTGAGTGTTCTTACATAATGTATTCCAACGAAGTCGATATTTGTTTACCAATCCTTAAGATTAGTTTCAGTTTCATCGTGTAACTTTTTCTAGTTGTTGCTTAACCTGTTGTAAATAAGAAGCAATGCAACTACGTTGATACATAAATTAATGTCGTGGAATAAGTCTTTTTTTTCAATATTCGGAGCGATAAAAACTAATATGAGTCATTTACTATGATAATAATAACAAAGGTAGATTACGTTTTTCTTTCATACCCTTTTTTTCTAAAACTTACACAGACACAGTGAAGCAAGCTGAGAATGTCGAATCTTAATACTAGCTCAAGCTTTGATGATTATTGGGCCGAAATCTCTGCAGGTCTTACACAAATATATCAAATGCATAGTATTTCACGTGTACAGTTTATGGAACTTTACAAGTAAGTGAATTTTTATTACTCATGCTTTATCTATCACGTCATCTAAAAACTGTTTAAAGTAAAGTTTATAATTGTTGCCAAACTTATATACTCCATTATCTATCAACAAAACCAAGAAAATTAGTTGCCGATTCGAATCGTAATCGTGGACAATATGATTCATCAGATGCAAAACCTATTTTGGAAAAGACTTTTTATTGTGCACTAAACGATTTCTTAAGGACTCACTTGCAACATATTTATGAAGTAAGATTGTTGTCTTGATAAAATTAGAATAACGGTTGAAGAGAGAAATTTTAAAGATATTTGAATGTAATATCTGGTGTTAGAAATAGTAATCGTTAAACTTTTCTTCTTTTGAACCATTGTTTTTACACTCTTGCAGATCATTGATATATAATAAATACCTAAAAAAAATTATTCTAACACCTTCTGGAGTCATGAAAAGCAAATGACTAACAGCCAAAACAATGACAAGAATTAGTCGACGAAGCGTAACTCATGAGGTAACGAATACCCACCGAGTTATTTTAATATAAAAGGATTTGAATAATTTATCACATAAGAACTGTCGAGAACATGCGCCCACCCGAAAAATAGACATGATATTCGTTGTTATAGATAATAAGAGAAAATCTTTATGGTCATATCTGAAGAACGTGTAGACCAAAGCAATGACTGGATGGATACTTGAAGATTCAAGTTTCTCACAACTCTTCCATGATGCAATTACTAGATAGTTGGCTGTGTACTATCAGAACTGGAAGCAACTAATATGCATCATACAATTGAATATTTTTCTATTTTGTATTTTATTACTGATGTCTGTTTACAAACGTCTTTGTTCAAAGGAAAGTCTAACGCAGCAAGAAGACAATATCCTTCGTTTCTACACTATGAAATGGAAAGATTATCACTTTTCCAGTCAGGTGACTAACGGTTTCTGTCAGTATCTGAATCGCTATTTGGAAACAGATCCAAGCGACTACAATACGACGGATAGTTTTAAAATTTTTCGTGTAACTAAATTATATTCTTCACCTACGTAACGTCATATCAATATGAATATTTATTTAGGTGACCATGCAAATCTGGAAGGAAAATGTTTTAGAACCTTTGAACAAACAAGTAATATCAGCATGTCTTGAATTAATTAAAGCTCAACGTCGACAAGAAGTGATTAATACTCAACTACTCAGTGACGTAATACAAAGTTATGGTATAGAAGAAAAGCTTGAAATGTTTTTCACACTTTGAAACTTGCTTGAAAAATTTTAGTTGAACTTAGTTTCATCGAAAACTCATATAGAAAAGATATGAAGGGTACGAATGCATTATCAACATTGACAATGTATAAAGAGTATTTCGAAAAACCATTTCTTCGTGACACAGAACAATTTTATCGTCTTGAAGCTGTTGATTCCCTTGCTCAAAAATCTATTATTGAATATTTAAAACAAGTTTTTTTTCATGACAAGAAACGCTGAGGAATTATTTTATGATATTCATTCTAGGTGGACCAACGTCTTGCCGAAGAATCAAGTCGAGTACAATCATATTTGCATTCATCAACATTAGAACCATTGATGAAAATAGTTGATAACATACTTATACGTGACCAATTGAAAATAATCTATAACGAAGCAAAAGTATTTCTAGAAAGTGAAAACTATTCAAGTTAGTAAAGATAAACCGACATAATCGTCTCTTGCACTAAAATGCGATTTCATTCGCTTTCCAATAGATTTTAAACTTCTATTCAAACTGATGAATCGTATACCAAATGCAACAGTTCCATTGGGAAAAGTTTTTGGGAATCATATTTGCCAAAGAGGTACTATCGCTATGGAACAAGTTTGTGACAAAGCATCTAGAGTAAGATGTTAAGTTTTATTTTACCTTCAATCTTATTCTTCCATTTGATCAGGATCCGAAACTCTATGTTGAAACAATTCTTCTGATTTATTCAAAATTCTTCAACATCGTACGGGAAGTATTTAATGTCAATCAAGGTTTTACGACTGTTTTTGATCAAGTAAAGACAATGCTGGTTTCTTTTTTTGACTATTTCATGTTTATATTTTAGGCTTGTCACACATTTATCAATAATAATGCCGTTACTAAAGCTGCTGGTAGTACAAGAAAATCTCCCGTACTATTCGCTGGATACTGTGATCAACTTTTACGAAAAGGGTTTGTCAAAATCTGACTAACACTTTTCATTGAAAAAAGAATCAATTTTCATTTTTAGGAATAGAATTGTGGAAAATTCAGATCTCGATGGAAAACTTAGCGAACTTCTGGTATAGTTGTTTACTAGGTTTTAAGACTGCTGTATTTGAATCATTTTTAGACGATTTTTAATTATATCGAAGATAAAGATGTGTTTGAAAAAATGTACATCGAAAAATATGCCAAGCGAATAGCAAATCATTTGAGTGCATCCGATGAAGATGAAGGAGCGATGATTTTAAAATTGAAAGTAAATATTGTACACAGTTTTGATGGTAAAAAAGAAGAACTTTTATTGATTGTCTATTGAAGAAAGTATGCTTTTCGGAGTTCATATCAAAATTAAATCGGATGTATGATGATAAGCGACTCAGTGACAATTTGACTGAAAATTTTCAAAAAGTTTATAGAATCGATGGATCAAATACTAATGGTATGAACAATCGACATTTAACTGTTCTTGTTGTTTTTAATTGTAAACACTTTCGATTACCGTTATAGTTGATTTTACTGTCATAGTCTTTCATTACTTATCATGGCCATTCTCTTTGTCACCAAATATTATTTTACCGAATGAAGTAATTAAACAGGTATTGTTATTTTGATTGCTAATCATTAGAATTCTATTATAGCTTCAATGCATATACGAGAGCTTCAATAAATTTTATGTCGAACAACATGTTGGTCGTAAGTTAATATGGCTTCACGAACATTCCAGTGCAGAAATATATACCTTACAAACAAAACAAAAATATATTCTAAACGTGTGTATTTAATCCGTTCTGGAAAAGTGTGATTTCTGTTCTCTTTTGAAATATGACAGGTATCAACGTACCAAATCGCCATTTTACTTTTGTTTAATCAATTTCCTAGCTTGACAGTTGAACGAATACAAGAAAAAACTCAAATCAACGATGATGCTGCGTTGTTTCATGCTCTTTATGTTTTATTGAAAAATAAATTGATCAAATGTGCCGAACTCGATAATCACAAACACGAAAATGATTTGAATGCAGATGATATAAAAATGAATTACAGTTTGCAGATCGACGATAATTTTACAAGGTTAAGAATTTAGAAGAATATTGTTTTGAAAGTTTTCAGATGTTCATACTTTAAGTGATGTACTCTGTTTTTGATTGTGAGTCGACTTCATCATTCGATGGATGCCAATTGAAACATTCGTTAATCTCATGACAAGAAGAGTACAATTTACAGAATCGGTGTTGCATTCATAAACTTTTGGCTTAACGAACTTTCTTTAGACGAAAATTGTAATGCATAACTTTTAATTTCATCTTCGAAGAATTATTTTGACACACTAAAATCATTATCTGACTATGATTAGAAGAGCGCATCATCACAATAAGCACGATACTCGATTACGTCTGCGGATTTTGGAATCAGTCGACCGTACAGCATTGAGGAAATAATATGATAGAAAAAAATCAGTAAATTTATTAAAATGGAAGTTGCTATTTCTCGATTTCCTAAATTCTAGTCAATAGAGAATGATCGAAACGTACGGAAAAATAATTTTCATCTAAAAAATGATTCCGATACAACGTTTATTAATTCGATCGAATAGTTCAGAATTCACTAAGGGACAAGATAATCGTGGGTGGTACTCAAATATGTGAAATTTTTTCGAGACTTTCTCACTCTTAGTAAAATGATAGTAGTTTATAATTTTGACGCTTAAATCAAGAATTTGCTTATCAGTTTGTCGTGGCAAAAATAACCTTAAGTAATACGTTGCATGATTGATTATTCAACGTTGGAGTAAAGTTTTGATATGCGTAAGATAATTTTTTTACTTCTTTAGCAAAAGAAAAAAAATCAATTTGAATGAACCCTTAAAACCTATCCAAAGACATGATATTCAAAATTCAGACAAAAAAATCGATGAAGGTCGGAAGTTCGTTATTCAAGCTGCAATTGTTCGAATAATGAAAACTCGACAAACTTATAAGCATAGATTATTAATGCAAGAAGTTATTGAACAACTGAGTTCAAGTTTCAAACCGGAAATATCTATGATTAAAGTGAGTACAACTGTGAAATAAAATAAGTGCAAAATATAATCTTTTGTTAACAGTAATCTATTGAATATTTGATTACAAAGGAATATATTGAACGTCAAGAGGATGAATACGATACACTAGAGTACTTGGCTTAAAATGAATAGCAAAGTATTGATATGGTAAACATATAATTTGGAACATTTTGCAATCACCGTCATTTTTCTTCCAGAGACTTTGTTTTTCTATTCATCAATGCTTACATCTCTATTTTCTTTACTGGCATAAAATAATAATAGAGAAACATTCATGTAAACATGAAATTATTATTCTATTCGAAAACTACTGATATTCTTAGGAATTTTGGTTTTCATTTTTGTGAATGTTCACCAAGACAAGGGTGCTTTAAAATATATAGTATGCCGTATGGTATAACCTTCGAGAGGACTCCTTCAGAACAAAGCTTGGTGTAAATTTCGCAGAATTTGTCTAATAGGTGTTGGATGGTGAATTTCGTTCTTTTTGGAATGATATCTTTTCTTATAGAATAATGTGAAAGGGTGTGGGTGTGGGTGTTGAATTGTCGGTGGTTGGGTGTGTCTGAGGGTCCGGGTTCTGGTTTGGGTTTCGGTTGTTGGTGTTGTCGTGGGTGTTGGGGTTCGTGTGCGTGCGCGTGCGCGTGTGGGTTTTGGTGTTAGTGTGGGTGTGCATGTATTCGAGGTTGTGCGGTTCGGTATTGTATTTGATTTGGTTGAAGTTAAGTCGAAGAAATTGTGGGAAGAATTGATATTTTTTCTCCTTTATGCACCATAGGATGGGCCCGCGCTTGGATTCTGACTTATCTCACGCGGGTACGGATTTACGATATTTGATTGTGTTATGTCTTCGTTGTTATGTGAGTTTTAATCATGGTTTATTTTGTGATGGTGTTTTTCTCATTTCGTTTTTAAATTGAATTCTAATATGATTAAATAAGGGGATCTTGAGATTGTTCATCTTTAGTGATATTTTACTCACGCTGTCGCCTTTCGGAGGTGTTAGTTTTTTTTGGGATAATCAAGAGGCAGCTTTCGAAATTTATGTAGGAAACGAAATCATGTGTCCGTTTATGCACATTGATATATGCTTTCTGTCACATATTTTATCGATACAAGATAAATGTTTTATCAGCGTGAATGTATTTTTTCGTATTGTTTGATGTATTTCATTTTTTCGGCATGTGGATTAGGTAAACGCTTTTCTCTATTGAGTGTTCTGTCTGACTGCAAGCTTGCCTTAGAATGGTGAGAGAAAAATAGGTATGCTTCACTGATTTTCAATACAAAAAGATTGAATATAATCACGCGCATTACAATATCTCTTCGCTTTTTCATCATTCTAGTTTATTGGTGGTTTAGTCGATCGTTTAGTGTAGATTTGTATCGTCGTTATTTATCATTTCACGGTAAGTATGTATTTAGTACCTCATCTAGTCCTTATATTTTAACTTCATATCTTGGCACATCAGAGCTTGATTCCTTGTTGTAACCGTCAATGATAAGCAGGTAATCCGGTAGTTAGATGGAATATGGCTGTAGCAGTCGAATTCGAGTTCAAATATTTATAAATGCAAAAAGAAATGATGCATATCCTTTAATTTAGTACCTAAGACACAGATTTAGTGTCGACTATGGCTATTTATTTCTGTATCATTGCAGTTAAATATGCATACATATACACTGTGTGCAATGTGAATAAGAATAGATTGAAAGATAGTTTTAGTTTACAGTCAGGAAATGATCGGTATTGGCTATAGAACCTGGTGCATTGTTCGCCTTGAATCTTTTCACTGAGCCAATTGGCTAATAGGATTTGAGCTAATCGAAAATCCTTCAAGTAGTTTTTGTTCCGATATGGATCATACCAAATAAGATCCCAGCACTATAAGAATCAACCATTAACATGGTGAAATTCATTCATCTAATTAAAACATTATTTTGCTGGTTCATATATGAGACTTATAGAGAAGCTGCATCATGGCACTTCTCGGAGAACTCTTCACATCACCAAACGCCAAGGCTTTCACAAGGGCGTGTTTGCTCCTTCTGAAAGTGGAGGTTGGCTGTTCAACAGATGCCTCTCGCCGAGATCCTACAACTTGGCGCTCTTTCGTCTCTACATCGGACCTTCTACTCAGAGAGATTTCGATAGAAATGCGTGTTATTCCTTTCTGAAACGTTCGTTTAATAGTGCGTACCATCCATCAAAGCATAGAAATATGTGGTGGGTTTAGAGTAAAGGTATGACCGTCTCTGCCGTCGAGTATTTATTCCTTGTATTTTGTGGGGTACAGGCGATGGATATGTTTATTCACGCTCGAACCCACACCTTATCGACTTATTTTCAGAATCCGGAAATCTAATTGATCTACTTGCTTGCCGCAACTGACGTAATGTGAAAGCTACTTCGGATTCCTTACTACATACTCATCCTTTCCGAATTGAGATCGAATACTATATCTAAATCCATTTATATTTGCATGCGGCAGCTTATATATTTATTTCTATTCAACCAAAACTCAATATAAAGCTATGGCTATTGCAATACAATCTTGATATATATACATATAAAGGAATTATTGATTGATTTTTCGGATTCATTGGGAGCCAATGAACGTGCATTCATCTTCAAACTCTAATTAGGTATCTCACAGAATTCGAACCATCTGAATTTCGCCGATATTGTCTAATCTATGGAATAAAATAAATCAGTACAAAAATCTAGTTACAAGCATTGTAAGAGGATGTATCATGGTGAAGGCATGAAATTTGGATTCTCAACTTGACTATCTCCAAATCCACACACAATCACGCACATTCGACATTCCGGAAATTCAGATGGTAAAATTCAGATTGTCAACATTCCATAGAAATCGTCAATGTAAACCTATTCTATACTATAGAAAATTGCTTATCACTCGATATACATGTTTTTAACTGTGGAGTAGATCGAGCTCGTTGTGATCTTCTTGAACATAAGTATGAACGTTGAGACATCGCCTCAACTAAATACAAGCAGGTTCTTGTCGAATGCAGTGCTAACTTCCCTACGTAGGGCATAGATATATGGTTGTAACCGTAATTTATGAAGTCCTAACGAAAGTTATCTGATTGACTGAGTTCATGTCTCAGGTTAGCTCTTCGATTCAGACTTCCATTGGTTAGAAGATGTATCTGTCGGAAACGAGCTTTTACACTTTATGCATTTTTGAGTTTTCAATAAAACAGTGGTATAGATTAAAGAGAGTCAGGAATCTGAATCTGAGTCTGTCGGCTTTTCGTTTCGAGCACTCGTTGCCGATAAACTGCACCAATCAGAACTTAGTTATGTATTCCTCGGTTTTTGAGTCTTTCAATGTAATTTGAAGGCAGTATCTAGAGGTCAAATTCTGGAAAACGATGCTAGATTTATATACTATTTTATCTGAATCGTTCTTCCGACGAATGGGAGAATTATAAAAAAATGACGTTTATTTTCTGTGGTTGTTTCCAATCCTACATACGATCGTACTTGTGCAAATAAAATTTTCTCTTCTCAAATTTGAAGGAAAGTAAGCACCCTCTAACAGTCAGAATCTGTTATAAAAATTTCCTTCAAACAGTCCAAATTCCAATTTACTTCGTCAAGGAGGGCTTTCTCATAATCCTGGTACGCTCAATTAAAAGAACAACTGGCCACATCGGCAGGGCTTGCTTATTCTCGATTGAATCTAATCAAACCATCAACTCTGATTGTTTACTAAAGTCAATTTTGAGAATTGATACTGAACACCACCACTCATGAAAAACAAACGCTAGTTCTTCAATTACTAGAGATGATTATGTTCTGAAAATGTTGGACTTTTCACCTTAATATTGAAATCCAACAATCAAAAGTATCTATCGGCTGCGACAAGAAAACGCTGTGAATCCTCACAGCATGGAAGCAGTATCCCGGTCGGAAAGTTCGTGGATTTACATGTGGATTTCAGTCAATTGCTTTTCATTTTGGTAGTTATTGACTAGAAATCATAAGGAAAAAACGGAAATTTTGCAATCAGAATATTACTGCAATGTTCTAGCGGTTTTAGATGTTTCTGTGTCGTATATGATGATTTTTCCGCATTTATTCTGTCGGTTCCTGTAGTATCCGGGGATCGAAATGATCTGTCTGTGTGATTCAGAGTTACCGAATGGTTTGACACAAATTCTTGCAATGCGAAGTCTCTTGAGGGGTAGCTGGGTACTCTTCAGAAGAGGAATTTGTTAGTAGTCTGCACCGGAAATTCGATTGTAAATATTTCATTAGGTGGCTCTTGGAAATCTATAAATTTGATCCGCGGTATCTCTTTGAGAGAAGTGATTTTAGTTGCGGAGTCTTGATAGGATGAGCAGAGTCTTCTGTAGGAGACAAATCTTGTTGGACTACTGGGATTTAAATGAAAGGCAAGTGTTATAACAGAAGCTCTCTCTCTCTAGATGGTGCTGCGTATTCTGTGTTACCAGCACTTGAGGATGAGCAGCACATAGATGGTTATATTTTTTCGGAGGTATTGGAAATCTGTATGGTGTTGGACATCTACATCTCTATCAGGTTCTTCTTTAGCTTTGCCGATCTCGAGATATGTGACAGAGCGGTTCTCTGCGCCCATGTTTCATTGAAGTCGCCTAAGATTATTTTTTTCTACAAATATTTCTGTTAGACTGCTAGTATTTTCAGGATTGAATGAAAATTCCGTTATTGATGACGCAGTCATTTTCCTCAATAGGAATGAATTTTCGGACGCATTTCACAAATAAGAGAATGATTTTTCGCAGAGGTAGACTTTAATGGATGAGTAACTAGCCGTTAATATGATTAGTTTACTATGCAGGTGTGCTGCAAGAAACATCTGATTAAGATCTAGTCTGATTCTTTGGAATACGTAGTCAATGCCTCTTAGAAAAATTATAATAGATAGCAGACTTTTTCGAAAGACTGGAATACTCTTTACACCAGAAGCAGAAATGTACACAGTTCAGATTCATGAGTGTGATTAACAGTTGTGTACCTCTGATCGAAAGTTTTTCACAAGAGAGGATCTTGTTGTAAATGAATCTCGTATGTCGATGTTATAAATTCAAAAAGTTATTGGAAGAGGAGTTTATGAGTTTGCAACGGGAAATAAACCCTTTTTCTTCGCTTATTGTTCTGCGTATTTTTTATAGTTTGTACGTGTACATGAAAAAATTGGTTTCTTATGGCTGAAACATAATGCATGATCGTTTCCGTAACTGAATTCAAAATAACTTACTTTGTACTAATAACAAGAACTACGTAGCAGGGACTTATCATATAAATATGAACAAGAGTCAAACATAAATGTTCAGAATCATTTGAGTTCTTTTCCATCATTCAATGTACTTATTGATGACTCGGTCTTGGTGAAAACCTTTAATAAAGGTAGGATATTGTTGAATAGTACCACTCTTTTCCTCGAATGGTAATATTAAATTATAACACACCACGGCACTGCTATCAACAAGTTGAGTCCTCATCTATCGTCTTGTCAGTGTTAACTCGATTATAACACACTCCCTAATGAGAAGCTTTTTGTAGCTCGAGTGAAATGATCCACCGTATCTGCTACTAAAACCATTACTTAGACTTGCAGTCTACTAATTTTTCTTATAATTATTTTACGTTACTAGATTTCTCTTGGATGATCAATATAAAGATTCCCTTATTCCCATTTAGGTTTTAATATCGATTACTACATAGTAAAAATAGAGCAAGTGAAAGTTTTATGTAGTGGTTTTAAGAAGAAAATGTGAAGGAAATTATGGATAGATTGATCTTACATACTATAGCGTAATATTTTCAGAATTGAACTATGCAAAGGACGAAGATACTTACATCATGAGCCGAAAAATAATAAATTTCTAATTATTTAATAGTAGTAATTAGGATAATATCAGACTTTACAGTGAATATAACCAACTCCCTGTCAGAAAGAAAACCGAGTTCATAATTGGTTCTAAAAAGTTTTACTGATCTATGAGGCTCTAGTGGTTGTCTTATGATTTTATATTCAGCAGGCATTATTTTTTCATTCTGCTTCTTTACAAGATTGCCAAATGAAATCTTGTTTGTTATACGATCAATGAGACTTATTCGCGAAGACGTGTTGGCCACGCTTATGTATAAAATAGTGGCCATATTGGTTGATATGTTGCTAAGAGCGGCTTATTTCCTTTTATCTATCTGCCGCAATCGT
>OENT01001636.1:0-37944 GCA_900239685.1 Rotaria macrura
TTGCAAGATAAAAAGTGATCAATAGGCATGTCACAATCCCAATATAGTATTGAGGTATTGGTATTGTCGAGTATGAGTACGAGCTCGTGTAGTAAAATTTATGAACTATCGTTTGCCGTAAAGTATTTCTAGTCATTGCTACGTTATTGGAATATTGAACCTAGAAAGTCAGTAATTTTGAAACATGATAGTAATTCGATTTTTTTGGAATAAATTTGGGCTACGCCTGAAGTCCATTGAAATCGGGCTTAATTCCTGTGGCATACTAGAAGATTAATGAGTCCTCTATTAGCCCCCCCCCCTCTCTTCTCATATTAAGAGCCACTGGGTTTGTGTATTATGTGCTGAGCAGCGTTTTCAAATTTTCGCCTATTTCTATTGCAGAAAACACTAAATTATTATAGAACGAAGCCTCCAGTAGTGTGGAAGAATGTCTTCTTTTATATTGTGTGTGTGGGGGGCGGGGCTAGATTCGATTGAAAAAGCTCACGAAAAGTTGGTGGTTTACACGTGCTAAAGAATGAAATTGACCGTGGAACCGCTATTGGGCAAATAGACAACAATCAAGGTACAAGTTAATATACATATTATTCATTTCAACTCAGAAGTTGAAAGAGTATTTTATAACATCTATCTCCACCGAAATAAAAGACCACTCTATATTAGACGATCACCTACACGAAAGATTTCAGAGGGCATAATAGAAGGTTATGCGATTCTCAGAAGATTTTTTCAGGTGTCCGATGAATGTTTGAGGATTTAGCGCTTAAAAAATTGATTGTCAATAAAAAGTTAAGGTTTTCTACGTAAAATTCCGTATTCATAGTAATAAAGCTGGTTTTATGGCACTAGACTGAAAAAACACCCGTTTTAATGTCAAGAAGCGCCTTGAGAAACACTCGTTTCTTAAATATATCCGAGCTAAAGAATAGTCTTCAACAGGAACCTAAGAGCATCATTCCAGTTAGGGATGCAACGGTGATTGGGAATAACCGGTTCACGGTGATTCCGGTAACTGGTAATACCGGTTTATACAAGGGATGTAAGGGTGAAAATAACCAGTCGTTGCGGTAACCGTCCTACCGCCTTTGAACGACCTTTTTTGACGTATTTTGGTTTATACCGATGGGATTAGGCGAATACCGGCTAGCATCAGTGTATGCGGGATAGAACTGTTGATTGTTATGAACCGGTGACATGTAATTCATTGCCATCGTTACAAATGTAGTCTATACCGGTTGATACCTGCTAATACTGACTAATAGCGGCTTATAACGGTTACCGATTGTAGCGGTTATCATCACCGTTGCATCCCTAGTTCCCGTCGTCTGAAAGGCCATGGAAAACGGTAAGAAGCGGCTATGAAACGAGATAAAACGGCATTAATTTTCACCCTATCTGCAGTGATCCGTCAACTCTCTGTACAACTGTTTTTGCGAAACCCGACCTAAAAAGAGTTTTGAAGCGTTTATAGAAAAATATTTGCACCCACCAACCAGCCTCCTTCCCCACAGACTATTACAGACAGGGTTCAAGGATGACACAGACCGCTAAAGACAGTGTTCCAAGTTGTCACCGACAGTTACAGACAGTTACAGACAGGGTTCCAGAGTATCAAAGACAACCTCCAGAGACCATCATGAACCGTTTCAGACGTCTGCAAACATGCTATCACAGGTTAAATATCACCAGGATCTCATTAAAATATAGATGGAGTCTTCTCTTGTGAAAAGGTTATGAAGTATACTACATAATGAGCACGAAATCACGAGACCAGGCAGAAATGCCAAGTTTTAACGAGTTTAGCAAAAATTGTTTTATCGTGTTTCAAATTTTAACTCGACAGGGAAAGCGCTAACAGAAATTTTTGCTTGAAAACGACCATCGCTTTTAATACTATTCCATTGTCTTTCCGAGTTGATGGAAAACGGCGCCGTTTTTTAACGTTTTATATCTTTTTTACTGCCTTTCACGGCGTTTTCTTCCACATGGGAAGCAACATTTGAGAGAGCGATATGAGTTTTCGTCATAGAAACCCATGGCCTCTTATTTTAGAGAGGGAGGGGGGTTGAGGGCAGCTATTAATTAAACGTCCTCAGAGATTATAATATGGATCAAGGTCCACTAGATGCCCATTTTAAAAAGATAGGTTCCAAACATGACTTTTGGGCATTGATATTGATGAATTCATTCCATCCTTTTTCACATTACATGAATCATATTGGCTAGATGTTCGCGTAGGCTACTCAGTAATGTACTCTAAGAAAAAAAAATCAAAGCTGAGTGAAGGGTTCAATGGCCTTTCTCTGCCAAAAGTTCCCTAGACCAATCAAGCAGCGCTACACAAAGAGGTGGATATTCGACTGATCAGATCACATGATTACTCATATTACGCAGGCTGATACTCAATTGAGAAAGTTAATTTATCTGCGGCTCCCTGAAACCATTCTTGAGGAAAGAATTAAGCAAAGGTCAAGGGTACCTCAAGGTAGTGTCTAGTGGATCTGACGAAGTGATCTGCTCAATATTGGACGATCCTCTAAAGAAACGCAGGGGCTTCTTGGAACTTCCTGTGAGATCGTATTGCATCTCAGCAAGGTTTCCAGTGGATTTTAGACAGATCACTAAGAGATGTCAAAGAGGGCTGTGTGAGATCTATGAGAGGTCGTTGTGAATCCTACAGAGGTTCTAAGTTCACCTAGAGAGGGCACGGGCCTTATCTATTGAAGGTATTTACGGGATTTCGCAAAGCTTATCTTTAAATGCCGTACAGATCGACTCCAGATCCCGCAGGGGAACGTTGAAAGACCCAAATTTTAAACCTCATTAACTTCAAGACCATCCGCCAGAGACGCTTCAGAGCTCTGCAACAGCCCCTCTTGACATCCCGTAGCTGCTCCATCAAGTACTCAAGAGACCTCACTATGATTCCCCTACAACCTTTAAAACATTTCCTAGACACCTCCCATATATCCTACATAGGTGGTTCATTTTCTTTACTTTTTATTCAGGTAACTACAACACATTAAGTGATATAGTTACGTACATAATAGTAAAGTAAAAGTAAAGTACCATTGCTTATCCCCTAGATTCTTATTTCTCATAAATCAGACAGTTGCCTTTAATCCATTCATGGCTTTGTGTGGATCAATTATGGATCTCATAGAGGTTCCATAGAAACATCATGAGGATACCACAGGACGTTCATTAGCTCTCATAGAGGCCTCACTAACATCCAAAATATATATCTCTGAGATCCGTTAGGTACTTAGCTGAGGTATTCTGAATACTTCCTTTTGATATAGTGGAACCAACGTAAAATTGCTCGACATAAGCTTAAGTGTCAATCTTAGCCGAATCAAATCGATACTCATGCCAAACAATACCGATACCTCAATACTATATTGGGATTGTGACATGCCTATTGATCACTTTTTATCTTGCAAATTATGAGGTATTAGGGTCTTGGAATGAGTCATCGATATGAGAAAGTAGTTTTTTATAGGACCAATGGATTCATATGTTGACATTGAAAACAGTTTTGAAATCGTATATGTACATCTTCAGCTACAATAATACGATAAATCTCTAAGAAACCGCAAAGAAAAATGACGACAATAGAAAAAGACCGTAAAGTACCTACTCTTGTGGTAGAAAATTGAATCAGCATACCCAACCTGATTTTATCGGTTTATATACGAAAAGATGCAGATTTTCAAGGGCTATCTTCTTATGCTAGAAGATTTCTGGGGAACAATTATCTTGATATCTTTATAAATGAAAAATACACAAATTTTCATAAAAAAATAGTCATTTTTTGTGCATTCCAAGTGAGAAATAACACTTTACCAACATCATTTATATTGGAAGTTCCTGCTCTATGGTAGTGTATCTAATAGCTCTAATCGAATACGTCATTTTTAAGTAAAAATAGTACTTCTCAAAATTAAAATACGTTGTCAGAAAGTGTTGAAAAGTATGCTCTGGATTTTACCTAAACTTATCCAATCATATCTGAGGGTGTGTTCAAAGATGGATTCATAACTCTTGATAAGGACGTGAGAAAGAGCTAAACGTTTGGATTTAACCATAAGTTTGTACGGGCTTTCGAATGGTATGCCTTATTCACGAATCTAATTTTTTTCGTATGCAGGGTTGGTCGATGGTCTCGTGGCCCCCCTCTTAACAACAAGTATGCGTTCGAACACGTATGAACGAGTCTATTTCTTTTCAGAACTCGTTTGTAGCCGTTAAATTGCGTACGATTTTTTTGAAAACGCGTTCTTTCACGTTGATTATAAGGAGTGCTTTTTTCACAGGATGGATATGAGAGAGATGAAGTGAAAATGAGGGTCCCTGTACCGTTGTGCAATAGATGCCAAACTTAATATATTTTCAAAGATAATATGGCTATTCGTCGCAGGACACGTCGTCGTCGACAATTCACTGCTGGACTTTTCGTCGCAAGGACTATTGGTTGATAGACGATTAGTTGCGATGATACAATCCAACCATTGTTTATATATAATTTTTAATAAGCAAGCGACTTAGTCAATTAGATTTGAACGTCTACTAAAATGGTTATAAAAAATGATAAAAAAAAGATAATAACTAAACGTCGATTTAAGATGTTGGCTTGTGTTATTAAAGAATTTAAGGAAAATGGATCAGATCCCTTTCCTTCACTCCATGATTAATGTTAACACAACGTAAAAACCGTTTTCTCATGAAGCATTGCAAAAACAAACTTTGGAATTCTAAGAATCTTGGACTGAATGCAGTTACTCTCTAAAAAAACTCCTTCCAAGATAACCAACGAAAAAGATTTGCGACGGGTCAGAAAGCAATTTCTTACCCTCGGGAACTCTTTCAAACATTTCCGATAGTAACAAACTCTGAAACCGACAATGGTTTCCGAACCTCGGATACCTTTCAAAGAGTGCCAAACGGCAAGAAATCGGTTTCCGACCCCTTGGAAACCCATTTCCGTAGGTATTGTGGGAAACGATTTCTTTTAGAGAGTACCCAGCTTTTAATACATAAAAAGTGGATGATACTTCTTAAAATATCAGAATATGCACGTCAGATGGGAAGATTTGCAATAAAAGATTAATTGTAAGTGGTGTTTTCTGATGGGTTCAAGTTTTTACTTCTTCGGTAAAGGCTGTATTTTGCTATTCCTTAAAAAAGCACGTTTCTATCGTAGTGTTTGAGTTGTAGTGTGAAATTCCACGAAAGACACAGCGTCAATGTAACTCTTTTAGGTAAATTTTCACCACTTGTCTAGTTCGAATAAACTAACTTTTCTTTCAAACAAGAAGACTAACGTGCTGATCAAGATCAAAAATCGACCGATATTCATTGTCAATGTTTCTAATGATTTTTATAATCATTTTATTACACTTTTGCAAGATAATTGGCTAAGTCGCTTTATTGTTAAAAGTATATATTTAAACTATGATTGGATTGTATCACTGCAACGAATTGTCCAGTCATGATTTTCTAACTCGGTACTGTTAACTACGATATGTTTTCTGTGCGCAATACGGCGTATGTGATCATTTTTTAGTTATTAGTTACTTTAATTTACAATAAAGTAGGAAAGATTGTAGAACAAGGATTTTCTTATGAAAGGGATAGGCAGATATTGACGTATGAGTTCCACGCAGTGGTATCTACTAGCCTATTAGGGTTTAGTTTCGAGTGAAAAATTTTGATATCGAACCAGACATGTATTGATTGTGTGAACTTGTCGTGAATCCGACATGTTGAAAGCCTACGGAAGTTCTACGATGCACAATCCAGTAATGAAGAAGATACATCGATTCATTGTTGTGGATAGTTTGAAAGTTAATTTTAAATCGATTGATAGAGAGGTTTTTGAAGCTTCATTGTTCCGACTTTCTTTAGAAAAATTAAATATTTTTAGCCTTGAAGCAATTTAAAAAATATTTTTCGTGTTTATGAAATCACTGCATTACTTAATAATAACCGAAAGTAACGCTATGTCTTCCTCAGTGTAGATTTCAGCGTATTAAGTTTTAGTTAGAAATACGTATTCTAATATAAAGTTACTAATCAGCTGTTAGTAATCATAATTGAGGCGGGGCATCGTTGAATGGTAACTTGTTTGAAACTTAATCGCTAAATATTGAATTCTAACCTCAATATTAGCAGCCGTGTAATAATTCTTGGCAAGTCACTCTCGCTTAATTTTCTCGGACCGCTAGAACTGATTAAATACGGACTAAATATTAATATGTATGTGGATGCTAAAAGGACATCTCATTGCTGAATTTTTGTACTAGCTGCTATTCCGGCATCGTTAAGAGCTGTGTTCGACGGAAAGAAGTTCAGATGTAGCTTTTTGTGTACATAAAAAACACGAAAAAAGCGACCATGAACAATTGTATTGCAAAAACATACTAACTCTTGGTGTAGATGTGCACTTTGAGAATATTTTCAATGAAACTCACACCCACACCACACATCTATATTTTGTAGAACATCTTGTTTTTCTTTATCTTGTCAATATAGAAAGAAATTCCTAAATGTATGCTTCACTCTTGAAGTACTTATTATACAAATCAAATCAAAACGTCTGGTCCACCACTGATAGGCTAATTGTTTTATTTAGAACGGATAATAATTACGTACAATATGATTTTGAAAACGAGACAACATTCAAATGAAGCAATACAAGGATATATGCAAGAAATAATGACGTGCGTTAGCGTTTTATGTTCATCGAAGCGAATCAGGAATTCCGATTTAGTCACCGATGGTGACTATTGGGAAGTTTGCAGTATTTCTGATGGATCCGCTTTGCACCTTGCCTCGGATTAGAATTCTATGCAGCGGCTTGATTATTCTTGGCCAGAATTCATGTTTTAAACCTAGAAAACAGGCAAAAGGCATGGCCATAGGCATAATGTAGCATAGAAAGAGACTGATTGAATTGATGAGATTGAATGTTGATGATTCACGGAAATGACCCATATAATCAAGCGTGCAAGTGATGGCATAGGGTACCTCAAGAAAAATGAAAAGAATGGTGATAACTAGTACTTGACCAGTCAACTTTTTTAAACGACGCCATTCGGTGATTCGCCTTCTTTTCCAACGATCTTGTAGGACTCGAATCAATAAAGCCAAACTAAAGGCAATGGCAAGAATACCATCAGATAATTAATTGACGATTAAATACCAAGTGGACATGAAAACGACCGAACCTAGACATGTTGCATCGCAAAAAACGGTAAAGAAATCGTATTGAGAGAAGCAATTTGGAGTGAAAAAACAAGC
The DNA here is from genome assembly GCA_900239685.1 of Rotaria macrura. Taxonomy (NCBI): domain Eukaryota; kingdom Metazoa; phylum Rotifera; class Eurotatoria; order Philodinida; family Philodinidae; genus Rotaria; species Rotaria macrura. Next base: position 7,306 of record OENT01001636.1, read on the forward strand.
GCCATTGAAAACAAACAAGTATATGACTAGAAACATCATAGGGCCATAATGAAAAAAGAAACGATTACTTTTTCTACTTATTGCTTTGCTGTTATAAATGAGAATATGCCGTTCGAAAGCAGCCCAGGCAAGAAGAACATCGTTCGCATTGCAACCGGTATAAGCCGTAAAACGCCAGATACTACAAGCAATGATTGAACGAGGCCAAACAGAACCGGTACGAAAGAGATTGATTGAGAAAGGAACATGAATCAGATTGAATTCCAGACTGGAGAAAAGAATAAGAATGATAATATGATTGTGTAACTGGTTACGTAGAGTGCTGTCCTTGAGCAGATGGTATAGAGCGAACAGGTTGCAAGGAAGGGCAAATGGAACGATGAGAAGAAGTATAAAGTATTGTAGTTCGTTCGACACAGGATTATGGCTTGGATGAAGCAAAGCTATGATTAGTTCACTTGCATTATTAAAGAGACCGATGTGGCTCATATTCAGCGATTGCATTTCTTTAATGAAGTTTGAGAACTAGTGATAAAAATAATGAATTTCCGAACCAATACAAAAATGCTTTATTCAACACATCAAAGTAGAAGCACGTGAGACGAGGGGTTCACGTTGCGCTAACACTTTTAGAAACGCTTATCGTTCTTGGTATTTCAGGCATTTTCAAAAAGCATACTCACTAATTTCACTATCGACTCATGTGACATTATCTCGAAGTATTTTCGACATATCTAATAATAAAATCCACGTTGACTGATTTTTTCCCCAGTGAAGAGTATCTGCTTTAGGTATACAATGAATATAGGTGTCGCACCCACTGAAATAGTGAGCTTCAACTACTTAGAGTATACGAAAAGTAGTAACGGATTAATCTCAATTCGTTCAAGAGTGTTTGTCGAGATTGACTTTTTGTATAGACTACTAGCGGAAAAAGATCTAAATTTTTATATGATTTGGTCACTACTCGCCTAATAAGATAAGCATAGCACTTTCATTGGTCTCGTTTAAGTACGATATGTAATGATATAATACTAGTGGAGAAAACCGGTGGATATTTCTTGGAGAAGATTTGATAGAAACAGGATAAGAAAACTCAACTTTGCACCTTTTAATCGTTGAAATAAAGAAGGCTCCAATAGTACATTATAAAGATAGCTAACTGTTTTTTTCAGCTTTTCAATCTACCCTTTTGGAAACAAGTGTACTTCTGTCGTCTACGCACAACGAATTTTCAATTATCAGGCGTGTACTTAAAATGTCAATTGAGAACCTGCAAACTTCAAAAGTATTAGCCATTTCTATTCTCTCATTCAGAAATTATAGGTATTCTTGCTAACACTCTAAATCTATTGTCTAACGAATACCGTGAAAGAAATCACTTTAAGTTTTCCCTTTTGCAATAAGGCGAAAACTTTTCTGACATATACAAAACTGATCAATTAAAAAAAGCTAAAATATACGATTCGACGTGTTTTACTTTCTCTTTCGAACGGTGGAAACTGAACTTCTATGTCATGTTTCCATCAAAGCTTTCTCCAAAAAATATTTGCCAGTTTTCTCCACTATAGTGTGTTGTATCATTACATATCATAGTTAAACAAGACCAATGAAAATGTTATGTTTATGTTATTAGATGAATAATGATCGAATCGTATAAGAATTTAGAGATTTTTCCACTAGCAGTCTATATGAAAAGTTAATCTTTTAAAGTGTTCTCTAACGAATTGAGATTGTCCCATCACTACTTTTGGTATGCCCTAAGCATAAATTTTCTTCTTTTGTTCTGCAACAACTCATTTTCAAACAGAAAATGACCGCATTTTTTCTACATACGCTCTAATCTAATCCTTTTCAAGATTAAAGATGCTTTCTAATTTCGCTGAAAAGTTTCTATGTTATTCTTTCTTAGAATTTTTTTCAGTACGATCTGAAAAATTGACATTCCAATTATTTCTAAGCAATAATAATTAACCCGTCTCAATAAATAAGCCACCTATATATTTTTGTTGGTTTATATTTTTTCAGCTTCTATTATTTTGCAAAAAAAACCCTTTAACAGTCAATAAATACTATTTCAAAACCTTTCTAGAGAAAATGATACTGGAAAGTTTCAAAAGCGTGGATCAAAACGACGGGCTATAATCAGAAGAAATACTGGTTCTAGCAGAAAAACATGAAATATCTTGTATCGTTTGAAATTACTCGACCTCTTCTTCCCAATTATACCTAATTTTTCCTCATACGATGAGTTTGACAGGAATTCTAGGTTTTCCATTGATCATTCTTAAATATATACCCTTGGAAAAAAATAGCTGCAGTTCATAAATCAGTTAAATCGTTTCCATCAAAACATACTTTTTAACACGAATCACATATTCTGAAAGCTAGTGGAGTTTTCTACCATCCACTATGCAAGCATTTTCATTTACACTTATGTATTACCACCTGAAAACATGGAGTACAATGGAGGCACCTTCATGTCCAGATTTTCACAGACTTGATTTTGTCACTGTCGCCAAGACTAGTTTTAAAAATTGTTTTTACTACAGAATGAGCCTTTCGAAAATACAATAATATATTCTGCTACAGCTTGAAATTCTCCATCACCATATCTCTTTATTTATTTCCTTGCACTCAAAGATGGAAGAAAAGATTTAATCAATGAACGCACTCTGAGTCGGCAATTACCGAAAATCCTTTCATATCTCTTTTTTTGAAGATACAATTCCTACAAAAGTAATGTTTCGAAAATACAACTATAGATTCCCATCGTGCTTGAAATTTATTATTACCCGGCATATTTTTATCTTGGCTCTCATATATGTACTGAATGTACTGAATGTATAGATGCAAAATAGTTAACAAATATGTCGGGTAATAATAAATTTCAAGCACGATGGGAATCTATAGTTGTATTTTCGAAACATTACTTTTGTAGGAATTGTATCTTCAAAAAAAGAGATATGAAAGGATTTTCGGTAATTGCCGACTCAGAGTGCGTTCATTNTGTAGTAAAAACAATTTTTAAAACTAGTCTTGGCGACAGTGACAAAATCAAGTCTGTGAAAATCTGGACATGAAGGTGCCTCCATTGTACTCCATGTTTTCAGGTGGTAATACATAAGTGTAAATGAAAATGCTTGCATAGTGGATGGTAGAAAACTCCACTAGCTTTCAGAATATGTGATTCGTGTTAAAAAGTATGTTTTGATGGAAACGATTTAACTGATTTATGAACTGCAGCTATTTTTTTCCAAGGGTATATATTTAAGACAGATACGTAGGCCTATGCATCAATAATATCTTGAAGCTTCGAGAATCTACAGCATTTGTTATGGCTAGACATAATCTTACTAATAAATAGCTTCTCCAATATATTTCTTGTACGAGAAGAATAAACACATTGAGAATTTCGAAAGAATTTCACGACAGTTATTGATGAAAATCTGTGGAATCTTTTAAACTTCTTATGTATTTCTCCCTATATTCCTTGAGTATTTAAAGGTACTATAGTAAGAACTGTTTATACTTTTGAATAGCTTATTAGCATAGCCTTATTGTGGTTTAGATGCGGAACTCGCACACACATATCCTGTATTTTCATTAAGCTAATAAAAAGGAGCTTGCGTGAAACATCTGCCTATCACTTCAAAGATCTGTAATTAGAGTAGTACCCATTTCCTGGTGTCTATAATATGAATAGCTTAAACTGGTTGCTAAGGTCAGTAAGGGTTCAATGGACATGTCTTGTCTCTTTTGTATTCTCTGTAACGAAAACAAGAAAGAGATAGTAACCCAATTATTGTAGCGTCCAATCGTCTGTGAGTTGATACTAATTATTCTCTGCAATGGCGAGCGGACAGCCATAAAATCTTTCTTTTAAACTTAAATTCGCCATTTCGTTCGAAAATATGGATGAGTTCTAACAAATGGAATAGTAAAAACACTACTATGGTGTAAAATTCATTGTCTTTTTTTTAAAAGCACATAAAATCAAACTCATTATTGTATTAGAATAGTATAGAAGTCACTTGCTGAAGAATAGAAATCGTTTAGACGTCTTCCACTATTTTCTTTTTTTCAAATTGGAGAGTGTAGAGGAAAATCTTTAAAATCCGATTGTCAGAAAAGCGAAATAAAAATATCTATGGATACTCAACCTTAATTATAAAAGATTTTAAGTTTCTCTTGTCAGCTCTTAGCATACAAAGACCTTTGTGCATCAACAGTTAGCGACGTAAAAAAAAATTCAAGTAATCAGATAGCTTCACTTAAAAGAAAATGAAGTTCAGTAAATGTATGAACGATTAAATAGGAGAGTGAATGAATATATACATCACAGAATATGTAAAAGAAAATTGTCTACCATTTTTCTTCAGGTATAATGTTGTAATAAATTTCAGAGTATCTTAGGGTGTTAAGCCTGTGGGGACTGAGATTTATATATACGTTTTAACAATGGAAGCAGAAGGCGTAAGGTCCTTCGATATTTTGAAGTACATTCATTCTATATTTGATTTCTGTTTTCTATCACCGAGTTTGTTGAATTAATCTTTAAATATCTAAACAAGCACGACAAGTATATAATGAATAGTGTCTATGTTCTAGCTAATTTTGACAATATTTTTTAAGGTTTTCAATGGGATAAGATGGCAATGAGTTATTTATCTGAGCATCATATAAACTTAAGTGAGGTGAACAGAAAATGACGGGGGTAGATTTTCTAGTGAAATTGTCGCAATAAAGATTTTTATCTTCGAAAGTCCAATTGTTTTACATAGAATATAAAAGAAGTCTATGAGTTGATCATTTTTTTGTAATTGGACTTGGTATTTAACATGTAACCGTGAGAAATTCTGGACGAAAGAACCTGTAAATTTTGAATAATTTTAGAGATTCACTTGTCTGAAACTCCTGACGGTTGCATTTAAAACACCAAGGTTCGTTACAAAAAAATGGTAAACTCACAGACTTTTGTTATATTCTATAGAAGACAATTGGGCTATCAAATGTAAACATTTTTATTGTACCCATTTTGATAGCAAACCCACCCTTATCCTTTTTCAAAGAAATTCTGCAATTAAAAGTATGACATGCTTCTGGTCATCACTATATGGTGACTACTCAATTGTCTTGGGGTCGAAAACCTCTGCATACGTGTAATAAAATTTTTCTTTTTTATTATTAATTTGTGTCATAGGAATTACTAGCATCTAAAAACGAAATTTTTATTTTTGTATATATAAATAATTGTTAAAACGAAAAATTCAAAATTTTTGCCTGTCAAAGTATGAAAACTATGAAGAAGAAGAAGAAACATTTGATTCTAGTTTTGAAATATTATTGCTCTATCTAAAATGAGAATAACGTTCGATTAGGTAGAAAATTTTATCATCACTTTTAATTTTAATTTATTGAATTCATGAATTTCGCATGATTTGATTGATGAATGTTATCATACTAATTTTAATATTTTAGAAAGACGAAGAGGCAATTAGGTGTTTGACTGCAGTGCTATTCATAAATTCAAAATTATTTCTATTCTGATCGATATTTAATATTGAAAAAAAACATGACTTTTAAATGGGGAAAGAAATGCTCTGGACATACATCAATAGTTACACTTCTCTGTATCATCCTTAATGAAATCCGAAAATTCATTCTTTTCTGTCTCGAAATTTCAAGACAGCAAAAGTACAACATCGTGAAGAGTAATTTACATCATGAAAACTTCTGATTCATCGAAACACCATATAAAAGTCTGGTAACATGTAAAAGCATGAAATATATTCGAACGTTATGTTGCAAGCTATTTACTTTTCTGAGAAAATTCTGCATGAAACAGCTATCAGTGATGAACCCTATGTCTTATGAGAAAACAGAACTGTTAAACTGGCAGAACGACTCAAGGATGTAATTTCAAAAAAGTATCTCAGCCAAAAAAACACATGCATATTGAATGCTAGCATGCTTCATATTTATGGTGCTCGGTTAAAGTTAAAACGAAAAAGATGGTGGAAAAAAATACCTATTCAGGTGAACGTAATAAAGACTAACAATTTGATATCATTGTAAAATCTTCATGATTCAAATATTAGTAAAGCAAATCTACAGTAGCAGACTTAGAGAAGGGAAACAACCTACGTAATTTATTCTAAAAAAATATTATAATTTAGAAAGTCCTATGCATTAAGCTAAATATCTCAAAGGACCACGAAAAGTGGAAAAGTGTGTTTCTTCGATTCATTTATGATAGCACTAGAATATTTTTTATATCCCATAATTATACAATTATAGATAGACCTTGCATTACTCTATATCTGTTGACAAATTTCACTCATATACATCAAGCATTGACTGAGAAAGTGGAAAAGCAATCTTACACACGCACATTTAGTTGTGAGAAACATTTGTAACTATGTTTTTGAGTTTGATATTTCTTGTTTAATTCTGACTTGATAAGTATTGATTAGCTGTCTTCTGATCATGATTTATAAATGTGGACATCTATAGAAATGTTCATAGAACATGTGGTCAGCGATTAGCACATGTCTGAGTTAATTCTCGTATCTTCAAATCCAATAAGATTTTGAATGCACTGTATGATGATTCTCCTGCTTACGAGTACAGCGTACTGATAAATCATTCAAGTGGACACCAGTTCTTGATTCCAACCAGTCGGCGATGAATGATGATATTGCTGAAGGGTATTGTCTGATTTTTTCACGAAATTCTAGCCGAATGGAACCCTATACGAATGACATGCGTTCTTCCCTTTACGTTCTAAAATATCGTCTTTTTCGAGAAATGAATTTATAATTCGATGCACAGTCAAAAAATGACCATTTTAATCGATATGCAATATCTGGTATAGATAATTCAATGTCAAATTGTAGTATGATGATTTTCCAACGGTCTAAAACGGACAGACGACGTGACATAAAATTGATTGAGTCGATTGATATTAATGAATGCTGATGTTTGTGTTGTTTTTTTTACCCCTATAATGTTTTATCGATTGTTTAACGTTGGAATCACTCTGATAGTGTGAGAATTGACTCAGACGTGTGCTAATCGCTGACCACATGTTCTATGAACATTTCTATAGATGTCCACATTTGTAAATCATGATCAGAAGACAGCTAATCAATACTTACCAAGTCAGAATTAAACAAGAAATATCAAACTTAAAAACATAGTTACAAGTGTTTCTCCCAACTACATGTCCGTGTGTACGATTGCTTTTCCACTTTCTCAGTCAATGCTTGATGTATATGAGTGAAATTTATCAACAGATATAGAGTAATACAAGGTCTATCTATAATGGTATAATTATGGGATATAAAAACTATTCTAGTGCTATCATAAATGAATCGAAGAAACAAACTTTTCCATTTTTTATGACCCTGGGACATATAGTAATTAGAGTCCTCTGGAGTGATAATAATCAAAAATTAAAGATTTAATTATTGTTTTTTATGGAGACTCATCCATAGCGCATTATAATATGATTAATAGCTGCCTACTCAGCCACTTTTTTCTATTTCTTTTTAAAACTCCTATTTCTAAACCCTTTTTTTTATCTAAATCTAGCGTGAACAGCAAAAAAAATAGGACAAATAAATTTTTCACCAATAGTAGACTGATGCATGATTTTAAACACTAAATCATTGTTTAGTTTTTCTTTTTCTAGCAGCGAAACTGTAGACCTGTGAGCATAGAACACGTGACTATCGTGAATTGGAAAAGAACTAAAACGGAACTAAGTCTTAGAAACAGGGTTGATCTCAATCAAAAGTTCATTAAAAAATAATTGATTGAATTTCAAGGAACTTGTACAAAACACAATGGAAAAATAATCTTTTGATCACCAAAATTGCCTGAGGGCGAAATGATCTCAAAGCAAATAGTGGTTTGATCACTAAACTGATTAAGACATCAATCAATTGAAGTGGAAGAGCTTAATTGAGGGTGAGAATTAGTATGCTGTTGATGCAGTTTATACTGAAGACAATTCTCATTCGGTGAAAAACAAATTTAAAAAACTATGATGAACCTTGATCGTTCTGTTCTGTTGTAAAAATGGATTGCAACTTGATTTGTAGCCTTATTCGTTTTTTATTAACTCTGATTCGAACATTTTCAGTAATCTGTCTGATTAACTTATGTAGTTTAATTACTTTAATCTGATGTTTCTAACTGTTCTTAATTGCGTCGAGTACCGACACTCAAATTCACAAGGTAACAAAAAAATAACTGTCCGAATAAAATGTAAGTCGTAAATATAAAACGAATTTCTATAGGTGTTTTCACATTTGTAATTTAATTCTAATGTAACGTAACATATATTCTGTGAATTAAAGTTACACTAATTCTATTTCTGTTAAAGAACCAGCTCTGCCCGACGTAATCCTTTCAATTTTTCACTATTTTTCTGAATCTCGATGAATTATTGTGCGCCAGGGGTGGTGGGGCGTATAGGGTGGATGAGACTTAAGTCTTATCTGATTTTACCTCAAGTAAGCTCAATCTCAATCAAATTCTGAATTTGGAGACTTAGTTATTTGTGACAGCAAGTTTGTTTGAAATGTGAATCTAATTTGAGTTTGTAAATTGACACCTTTTACAGGTGACTGTGTATGTTGCAATGAAGAAAAAAACGAACCTTAGACAGCAATAAAGTCACTATTCGAATCATCAAGGTTCATAGAGATTCGTTGGAACTCATCTAGGTGAATTGGTATGTAAACTAATTGAATCAACGAATTATGTGATTGATAGACAAAAAGCTAGCTATATCTGAGGTTCCGAATTCTTCACATTTTGGCTAGTGCAGTGTAAGCATCATAATTATTTAAAACTCCAGCAAAACTATTGCATCAATATAGACTAATAATGATTGATTTTCAAACTTATCGAAATATGTAGTCATCGTATGTTTGCAGTGTTTGTCACAATGATGCGAACGGTATACGCTAAAGCTTGTGATAGTTTTTCGTCCCTAATAAAAATGTAAGGGTATGGTTGTTTGAGGCCTGCAACTTCACGTCTTTTATTGCTAACTCTGAGTTGGAAAGTTTCCTAAGATTTTGACTCCAACACCTTTAGAATGCTTTTCTCAACTTTGTCTTCAACTCGGAAAGTTTTTGATCACGTTGACTTCAAAAAATTTTGAAATTGTTTCTTGACTATTAGTGACAGTGTAGATATGCTGCTATATTCAATAATGCGAAGAGGTAGATCTTTTCAATGTTAGACAAATAATTAAAGATGACTAATTTAGAAAAGGTATCAACCAAAAATACTTGAAATGAGTGCTAAGTACTACCCTAGTGAAAGCACTTGTCCAAGGAGTACGACTTTCCTACATGAGCACTCATATGACTCGGTTGTGTACATGAGAAATTCTTTGTGTAACAATAACTTTCGTGTACTCAAATGAGTACTACTATGAGTGTTTTCCCGTAGAATTACTCTCAAACGAAAACAAGAGTACTTGAGTTAACAATCATGGTTGTTTCTTCGAAGGCATTCAGTAGAACATGCATGCACTAGAATGCATGAAAATAAAATAATATAGCTTAATTAAGAATAACTATATAAGTAAAAGAAAAGTAGGAAAGAACTTATTAAAAATATATATCTATTTAATCCTCCAATTTTTGTGATGAGCCACTCATGTGGCTTAATCCATGGGTCATATGAAGAATAGAAACAACTTTTCATTCCAGCTATTCATTTCTCGAGTAAGGCTAAATATTTCATTGAAAAATAAAATTATTTATTCAGATCCTAAATCACAGATGAAATATCGTGTCAGATAAAATGTGAATTTTTCGAAAAAGTTATGAAAACAAAGACAAATAAGGCATAATATTCAATATTCTTAAGAAAGATCTCTGATGGAAAAGATTCTCTAATTTTTATCCTTTAATTAATGAATATTTTTCAAAATCACATGTTCGTATTGTTTTTTGTAACAATCTAAGTAAATCTATATTGCTATGGCATATATTTATTTAATCTGTAATTTATTTTTCATTCATGTTTGTGTTTACAGATGTTGTAATATTCTCCATACGGATTTTCATTCTCTTTTTCGTATTGTGGATAAAAGTTTTTTTGCATGGGATAATTCAAATATTTTTAAAATGAAGAAATATTTCGTGTTACAAAATCTTATAATAAAAGTCACTGCTCAAACAGCTTATCTAAAATTAAATTAATTGAGTGCAGTACAACAATACTAAACAAAGTATAGGTCTATGAGTATTTCACAAAGAAAGCCACTGGAAGACTAAGAAAATGTGTGATGAGTGCTCGCAAAAGAGTCAGACAATCAGATTCTGCCAGGAGTACTATTGGCGAGTACTCAATGTAACGAGTACTCATGAGAGTTCGTGGCATTTTCTAGCGCGACTACTTTTTGAGTACTTGCTGGACAAGTACATTCATTGGGATCCACATCAGAAGAATTCTTAAACTTAATTTAAAAATTAGATAATTCTATGAAATTCTTGTCTAACAATAACATAAAAAAGTGAAGTTTGGGACCATTTTCATCAACATATCATCAATCATATAAATTCTTCCAAAAACTTGACTTTACCAAAAGAACTTCTTCAGATTAAGAAGGCACCGACAAAAGATAAAATTATGATGCAGTGACAGTTATGACAGATAATCCGAGTTAACAAGATGTGGAAAAAATGCATGATGATAATGATGGAAGTATATTTGACGATGGAACTGAAGACACTCTGTTATGTTTGTATTTTGTTTCACAATAATCACCTTTGAAAGTCAATCTAAAATCGCTGTTTATCCTTTTTCTTTTCTATTCTTTCATTTTATTTTGTTTGGATAATAAAATTGCAATTTTCCTTAAATATCGATCACAATTTTTGAAAAAGATGTTTCTTATGAGAAACGGATGGAACTGAGTTGCGAAGTCAATGAAATTTGCATCAAGCCAGAGTTGAATTTCGCAAAAAAAGACTCATTACAGTTCCGGAAAGAGTTCTTTTATGGATTCCGGCTCTGTACAAGTCTGAATCTGGTTCAAGTTCCTTTCGAGTGTTACTAAAGATCATTTGATAATTAATACCAGCAGAAAACCTAAAGAGAAAAGGGCATCAGCTAGACAATTGATTTTGAGTCGGAATTATCACACTTTAATAAATCTAGATGAGCAATTGATGACCTAAACAGATCCAAGTGGTTGGCTAATTGGTAGGCCGCTAAAGCATTTTAAATGTACTTTCTAAATTAATGCCATGATTCTCCCTAGGAAGCACCAGAAATCATTTCTTTTAAATTTCTCCTGGAAATTTTGCATAGGTATGCATTCAAATGAGAATCGTCTATTTCCCAAGTTTCAGATCATAGAATTTGTGCTTATTTTGAAATAAGAGCATCAAATCTACTGTTTCATATGACGTATATAAAATAACATTATTGTCATAGTTCTATCTTAGGATAGGAACAGGGCTAAATGTGAAAGATTCATAACAAACTATTCTCTTTACAATCAATCTGTATGAAAAATTTCAAGTAAAAATTTGAAAGAAAACGTTTTGGATATGCCTGAGGTAACTACTACATTTATTCAACAAAAATCTTAAAGTACAGTATTTCTATATCAATGTGCTCGCCTTTTGAATTATTTTGAGGACCTTCATAGGCTCATTTGAATCAGCATAACACACACAGTCTGGATTCGAAAGTAATTGAGAAGTTGGCAACATTTCCCAAATCGAAAAATCCGATCGGTTTCTGGTTGCCAGATCCTATTCGTTTCGAAGCTCAGGTTCTTACCGGAATCTGGCATCATGATTCCAAGACCATTTTCTCAACCCGGATTTCTATTGAAATCTTGTTAGATTTGCTCAAAATCTGATAGGATCTCGTCGGAATCAAATCGGATCCTCCAAAATTCTGGGACTGTATCGAATCTTTTGGAAAGATCTTGTATGATCTTACATAATCTTGTTAGATCAGACGCAAGTAGTACAAAAGATTACTGTCAAAGAAATCTCCCCAGGTCAAAAAATCTGACATAAGATATTACGTTGTACATGCAAGATCTTGCATATGAACGAAATCTTTTAAGAATCTGACAAAAAATCGTCGTCTCTGACATCTTACATCAGATCATACTATATTTACCTCGAAAGATCTTACATTCACTTTATTTGTATTAAAAACTTTAGTGATATTTCGAGAGAATAATTAATTTCATTGAAATACTACTGTGGTATACCACACATAACAGAATCTTTCAAGAATCTTCTAATGCGATCGTACGTAAGAAGTCAGAGATGACGATTTTGAGTACGTTTTTTCATCGGATCTTATAAGGTCAGATATGATCAGACATAAGATCCTTGTAAGAAATTGTCACCGGATTGTTCGACCAAGGTCATGTCAATTCGTAATGCAAGATTCTTGACAGATCTTAGTGCAAGATTATAGGAAATCCTATCCAACCAGAATCCCAGAGTAAGAATAGATGTAAGATTTCTTAGACGAAGAATTTTTTGTATGATCATATCTGATTTTGAAGATCTTTAGTTTGATTGTTTGATCTGGATTCTATCGTCCGACTCAAGCACTTTTATACACACATCACTTGCTTTTGAAGAACAGAAGGAAAGAGCAGAATGTTTTTCTGACTGCAACACAACTAGACAGTACGAAATGACATATTGGCTTGAATTACTCTATCGTCTTCGTGCTCATCTGTGAGAAGATGGTTTATGATAACAAATACACTTAATTTAAGCCCAGGATCATCATGGCGTTAACATATTTGAGAAGGGGTGGGGGAGGCATGATTCAAGAAACCAATTCAAAAATTTTTGCTAAAATGAACCACAATTTTGGAGGGAAGTGCGGGTTGAGGAACTTTTCAAGAATTGATGAGCGAAAAAATGAATAAAATACTAGCGCTTTGATATGTTGCAATGTACAGAGATTGTTCAAGATTCAAGATGGTACTCTAGCCACCTTTTGCTAGAGACATCTATAGCTGAGTCTCAACCAATGTCAACATGTTCCACCAACTCTGTCGTGCGCAATTGTGTAACATCATCATTCCCTCTACTTAAAGGGATATCATGCACTGACTGAGTTAGCGTTCGTTCATTCATTAGAGTACTGGAGGTGAACTAAGTCAATTCATCAGGCTACGTGAGACAAAACTTCACCAAAAGTTTTTGAGATTGGGGATTTCGAATGCATGATCAAATTTTCGAAATTTTGGCTTTAGTCTTTTTTACACCAAGAAATCAATTTAAACTCTTGATCAAAGAGTTCGATTACAATTCGTCTTCGTCTTGTGAATTTCCTAGTCTTATGATTATAATAGAAATGATTAAAATATATCCTCACATGAAATTAAAATGTGAATGTCGACTGTGTTTTAATATTTTAGTTGGCTAGATACCAGTTGTAGATAATATCTGATTGCGATCTTCAGTCAAGACTCATTTTCTTTTGATTGTGTTCATTATTTTTTCGAGTGATAAACACACGCTGTTTAACATCCTTTATTAGAAATAAAACGAGTAGAAGTAAAGAAACTGTACTAATTTACAACCTACAACTAAATTTTAAATTAGAATAATTTTATTTCAAATTATATTGATATGACTTGACTAGAAAACAAAGAAACAGTAAAAAACTTGTATACGTATGACTAGATAAATGTTCGATTAATATATTTGAAAGCTGATTGGCTATTTGCTACGAGATGTTGCCAAATATGTAGAAGGCGATTAATTGATAATGGCATATGACCAAAGGCTAGCGTTGAAAGACCAGATGGTGAAAGAAAACGTTGTTCGACTAGATCAACATTAACAACAAATAAAGAATTGATGTACAGATACTTGACATCAATAACTGATCGAATTGAATGTGGCAAAAGACCAGTTATATAATAGTCATCAATCCAAAAGAAAGGTACATATTGAGATGCAGTAAAAAGTGGTTGGATTAAATCTTGAGTTATAAAGTAGGCCGAGCCCGAACAATAAGGTTCAAAGTGTTCATGTGGATATTCATGGGATGAGACAAACCATTTTGATGATGGATCTCGTGTGACACGCATTCGTGTCCATACAAGACAAGCAATTGTTGAGCGCCATGCTTCAGTCGGATAGATATATGTTAACGTATAAAGATGATTCAAAATAGAAAACATATTTATTAACATATCATCATCAGTTTTCAATACGTATGGTACTTGATTACAATGAACTGAAATCCAATTGAGTGCCATCATACCTTTATAAGTTAGATTTCGATAAGTATCAATAAATGTTTGTTGAACAATATCACGATAGATATCGAACTCAAATTGAACTTGTTTCATTAATTCTCTATTATGACTCGAGCCAAGCATGAATAGAGCACGTATATGCTTACCAAATATGAAACGAGACGCCCATGTTGAACGAATGGATTCTCGACGACGAAGATTTTCTATAGCTGAATGAACATAAATAATTAAAAGTAGTGGTTCATCTGTTGAACACACATCATCTCCTGGTTCTAATATATAATCAAAGTGTTTTGCTATTGGAATAGCGACATTGTCTATATGAGAATTCGATTTATCGTTTTGATCATATGCTAATAAAATCCATATCATGACAAAAATGACTAATAACGAGCTCGAGACTGCTCTATATCGACAATGTATACCCATGAGTCATCTATAAAATAAGATAGTTCAATATATATATATCTGACAACATAAGATAAAATAACAATATTAGAAAAGTTTTTGACGTTTATCATTCATTGCAAAGTCAACTTCAGATGATGATGGTATTCATTTGACTGGTGATGCAAACAATTGATGGATGACTCCACTAGCTATTTGAGGCGTGAATGGCGGTTGATTTTCAGTGTTAGAATTATTTGTATCCTATTGAGGAGAATCAACAAAAAGACGACGTCGACCTTCGTAAAAACAATATACTGGATTTCATTCTTGATATATAGCTATAGAAAAACAATTTACTTTCTTGTGATGTTTGTGATAACATAATAGTTTTGGAGATGAATTGAATTTCATTGAATTTACATGAAAGTTTTTGTGCTGCGCTTACGAAATTCTTGAAACATATTTTTACAACGAGATACATGATTTACTACTTGAGGCAAATGAAGCGTAGTCGATTTGACTGATTGATTATCGAAAGAGGAAACTTCATATGCTTAATGGAAAGAAAAAGAATTGAGCAAAATTATAAAGAATCTTCTATATGAATGTGAAAATCTCACTTTGCTTTTAGGAGCTGACTACTCCAACTAAGTATGAGAAATCGAGTACAGCTTGAATCAGTTAACAATCGGGTGACACATTCTAGATTAGAATATAAAAGATAATCAAAGCGTTTGACAGCTTTTTCTGGAGAGTGACAATTATTCAGACACGAAGCCAGACTTTTACTGTTGATGCTGAACTTTGTCTCAACATATTGATAGAAGCTGAGTCTTACTGATAGATATGAAAACGTACGCGTAAACTTTTGTGATGTTTAAATTAAAGCAACTTAGAAACATAGATTCTTCTCTCCTATCTGTTAGCACATGAAAACATGATATATCCCAAAGTTTCAGCTATTTATTAGCTACTATTAGAGAAAATTCAATGCGCACTTACATGTATATAGCTCCCTGTTCGAACACAATGACATGGCTTGTCAATGAAAAATCATAATCTGTCTATCAATAATACATCTTTCTAATAGAAAGTATTCTCTTTTTCTTCTAGACAATTAAGAAACGGGAAAGGAAGACATGAAAGAAAGAATAGGGCAATTCTCATGTGATCAGTA
Organism: Rotaria macrura; assembly: GCA_900239685.1. Taxonomy (NCBI): domain Eukaryota; kingdom Metazoa; phylum Rotifera; class Eurotatoria; order Philodinida; family Philodinidae; genus Rotaria; species Rotaria macrura. Next base: position 23,160 of record OENT01001636.1, read on the forward strand.
ATATCGTGTATGACATTTTAATCCTGCAAGCATTGTTGTCAGAACTCTTCCTTTCTAAATCGAACATTTCCACATTTATGAAATATAAGAGAATTTCGAACACGAAAATCATCTGCTACGAACACGTCCAAATAATTACACATAAGAAATATATTAAAAAAAACAAATCAGTTTGACTTCCATGTATCTAATACAAAAACTGATTTCCTCTAAGACAAAGACATTCTCTTACGTGCAATAGAAGAATGAAGATGATGAGCAAGTCGTTGTATATCGCGGGCCATTTTAGCAGATGACATAGTATCATTTTCAATATCTTCTTCTTTAATTGGAGTTTCTTCAAAATATTCTTTTGAAAACGATGTTTCAGTAGATCTACTAGATTCATTAGAATTTATTTTCATAGGTGTATTTTTTAGATTAGTTCATGATGAACTGAAATGAATACAATTTAGAATAGCATTCTCTTTTTCTTTAAAATATCAAACATACGTACCTTGATACAGGCAATCACTTGAAACTCAGTGTTCGATTACGTATCATTGTTTTCGATGTTTTAACATTGATCATTTTACAATTTTTCGTTAATTCCATTAGAAGTGATGAGACATTTCGTTGTGAATAAGTTCATCGAGACTTTGCCGATGTTCGATTGGACATTGAGAAAAGATCACTCATATTTTCTTATCAAATTAACCTCGATATTTTTCTTTTCACACACAATGTTTTTATTTGTCGTATTTAAAGTCAAAGCATGCACACACAGTGTTAGATAACAAACAGTAAAAGTGATTTTGTTTGCTTCATTGGAGTAACACAAATAACAAATCAAATATAAATGACGAGGGATGTCGCTCATAGAAATAATTGATTTCGCAATATTCAATTATCCTCATCTTTAACATTTATCTTGCTTTCTTTTCTATAGATTTTTAAGAAAGAGAAAAAAATTCCTTTCTCTTCATGCAACTCATGATAGATGATCAAATCAAATATACTAATTCAATTTACTCTTTCAAATTGGAAGCACATCAATAATAATCAATGCAGTTGTATATGTCATACTAATGAAAAAACGTCTTCAGGCCAACTAGGGCATTTCGTGATTGCGCACGTTCTCTTAACTGATTGTACACTAGATGATCATGAATATTGAGGTCATTGTATTTATAATAGCACGCTTCAGCACTTAAATAATCATCATGGCATATTCACCATGTTCATTGAATATTCTTCAACTAAAATACATTCTACATCAATTAATTAATCCAATTCATAAGATACCCATTCATGAATGACATGCCATTTGAATCATTTATACGATTGAAAGACATTTTTCGATAGAACAAGGGTTTACGTATTTCACTAGTCGACGATCTTGACTTCCTTCTTTTCAGATTCTTGCTTTTCTTGATTATCAAACAAGATTCGTGTCTTGAAAAACAGATCTTGACCTTCTGGTAAGATTTGTGTAAATACAATCTTGGGTGACGAAGCAAGAAATATCTCCCGAGGCAAGATTCTTGTATTCTTGACTGATTCTTGTTTTCTTGTCATCCTTGCATGATTCTTATGTAATAAAAATTGATTCGATTCAAACATCAATACAATTGTTTCGTACAGTTACTATTTTATTTTAATTTCGAATTTTGACCATTATAAAAATATTAAAAGAAAATTGCAATAAAATATACAAATAGTTAACATCATATACTCCGAAAAGAGGGAACTTTAACAAAATTAAGAAAAAAAATGTGCACAAATTAGTTAAATAAATTTATCGATTTAATAAATACGTGTCTGTTGCAGTTCGTCACTGTTGCCGTCATTATCTTCATCGCTATGCCAAACTTGTACCTGTGCAGTTGTGATATTATAGTTCTCCTTTTTAATGCATTTATTTCTAAAGTTACTTACTCCAAGTATAATCAGCATGGATACGTCTCTTACACAATAAAAATGAATAAGTAACGTTCAAACATCTATATTTATAAGTGTACATGTACAAAGACATCATGTGCCCTTTTTCTTGAAGATCTTATAAGAATCTTTGAAAAGAAAAGAAAAAGAAACTTGTCTGAAATCCAAGAAAAATACATATCTTATCAATCTTGTCAGATTCTTATGTTTCTGATCAATCAGACAACACTCTGTTATTGTCTTGAACTTCGGGCAAGACTTTTTGCGAGAGGAAAGAAACAAAATTCTACTCTGATCTTCAAAAAATCTTGAATATCTTGACACTCTTGCCTGATTCTTATTATTCAGATGAATCGGGCAAGTTTCTGTTCATCTTGAAATACGGGCAAGAATCTTTTTACTTTCCTTTCGATAGGATTCTTGTCTCAATGCTATGATCAAAAAGAATCTTATCTGATAATCAAGAAAAACAAGAATCTGGAAAGAACGGAGTCAAGATCATCGACTAGTGTTCATAAGAAAATGTTTCTTATACCATATGTCTCCTATTGTTGATTACTTGATCTACTTTACACGTGTTGTTTCCACATGCAGAATTCTTTTTGATTCCAACAAAACTCTTAGATTGAGAACTACTAGAAAAAATCTCAATCATGATTAATCAAGGTATGATCGACTATTTAAAGTCGTTCAATAGAAAAACATATGGCAAAAATATATTTATTTCTTCTGAAACATCAGCTAGATCTAACTGTCTATAAAACTCAATGATGCTTAAGCTGACGAATACGAAGATAATGCTGAAATTATTTTAACGATATAGTTTTTCGATTCCTGAACTCCCTTTTCTAGTTATTTTACACAAGAAACGCTTGTCTGCTAGCCAGCCGATGGAGTATGTCTTTAATAAACGATAGACGACCTCGATCCGTTCTGATTCTCTCAATATTGTCTGTCTTCTTTAAACTATACTATCCATTAACCATTTTCAAAGCTCTGCGTTTGCTGAACATTTATTGTCATATAAAATAGATGTATTGGATGCCAATATAGTACAATATTTCATTTATGAATTTTGTATTTTCTCAACTTAAGTGCAGCATGAATGTGTTGAATTGAAACACAAATCGCGATCTTTTATTGACAAGCACATCTTTATTTTTAGAAGATACTGGCTTTTTCGGAAACATGAGGCGACATAATATAGAGTTTAAATTAAAGCATGCACATATAAATGAAAAAGCAAAATGTATGTCGAACAACTTGTAATCGAAAATCTCTGATTATACTCAAGTTAATAGATTGAATTTCAATAAATTTGATAGAGTTGCTCATGGAAACAATAAATTTTCTCTGAACTTTGGTTGCGCTATGTCCCTATTATTTTTTGTAGTTCATACAGATTTGTATATTATTCAGTTTCAAATAGTTCGTCGATTACTATGTTGCAGTGTTCGTTAAACCGATTCAATTTTGAAACACGAGATAAAACCATTTCTAAGAACTTTTCAAAAGAGAGAATCCTCCTATATACATGGATTGAAGGTTCACTTGGATCTACAGTGGGTCTTCTTTGCTTCTTGCATTCAGACATTCTTTATGGAGATTTCCCATATACTTCACTATTCATCGAGCTCTTAAATAATCGATGCTCTGATGAAAAACTCGCTCGACCACATTTATTCTCAAATTCCATAGAGTCACTAAATAAGGAAGACAATCAGACAATGATCTGCATTTCTCGTTGAACATCGAATCATACAATGTCTCCGATGCACTAAAATAAGTAGCAGTAGCATTATGAACTCATGCTTGAAGAGTTTGATTTCTTTAGTTTTGTTGTCATCATAAACAATACTGCTAATTTCTGCTTGTTGATTTATGCATAAAAAGTAATATGATGCTGACGTCACTGAACGTCTGTTGAAAGAATGTCAGATTATTTGAAAAGTACAGCTTTCAAGACAAAATATGAGAACTGATGTGTTCTTCCACAGGTTGAATAATTGCGTTCAACGCACTTCGTTCTTGAATGCACTTTCATAGAAATTACACTTTTGAGGGAAAGTACAAGAAACTTAGATTAGCCATGCATAAAAAGGTTCTGGCTGTTGATGTAGATTTGGATGTGATAAAGATTCACAAATCATATTTTGAAAATTCCCAACTACCCAGGTCGTACAAAACGGTCCTTTATACGGCGATGAACGAATTTATTAGCGTCAGTGTTGAATCACACTAACGCTAAACGATGATTAAGATGCGCCTCTCGTCTAATTGGCTTAGGGCAACTGCCCGGATAGTAGGAGGTGTGGGTTTGATTCCCGCGAAGGTCACTTTTTCATCGTTCAGTCACATACCATCGTGACACTGCTTGTCCCTTTCGTTCTATATCACTTATATATCTCTTTCCTTTCCATTCCTTTCTCTGTGGCTCACATATGAAGCTAACAGAATACCGAACGGCATGTTTACGGCATTCAGTAGAATTTCATTTTTGAGCATTGGTTTACGGAATACAAACGTATAAGTTATGGATCGCTGATGGAGCACCTACCGAAGAGCGCAGAACGATATGTAAACCAGACAGCATACGGTCTCTTTTCTGACCTTTTAGTTAAAATTTCCAAAGTATTCATATACTTTCTCACTTACAGAAATGGAGAACGCAAGTGACTCGTGACACGACAGCACCGAAGAGCAAATTAAGGTGGTTCTTCAGATTACTATGTAAGCGAGGTGTAATCATTCGCTGTACGGGCCGTAATCGTTCTTTTTTGTCCTTATACATTCTGTGTGATACTAAGTTAAGTTGTGCAGAAATGTGTAAAGACAAAGAGGATATCATGCTGTAGTTTTTAAGTTATATTTTCTTTAACTTTCAATGTAACTTAGTCTCTCCAGCGGGAATTTAAATTAGTGGAACTGTATTAATACACACTAGAGTTCCCCCGAAGGGTATCCCCACTGATCTATACAAGAAAACCCTGGTGGACTTCGGTACACATGAGTCCCCTAGGGAAAATCTTGCAGACTTCTTGATCAGATCCTTCAAAGGATCCGCTAAGGATCTTTCAAAGATTTGCCTTTTTTGCTGAGGAAACGCATGAATTCTGTAAGAAGTGTGTAGCCATTAAGCATGCAGGATTCTAATAAGATTTTAATAATGCTTAAAAACAATGAATTTCTGTCTAAATACCACCCGATCTTTCAAGGTTTTTTGGAGTGTGGGTGTGGGTTAGTGCGGATGAGTTAGAAGAAGACAACATCTACACCACATCTACCGACAAACCGATAAGCACTCACACCAGAGACCAAAAAGTGGGAAATTTTTCACTCCCCGCCCGTCCGTAAAATATCCTAACCCACCACACCTCGCTCCGCGCTCAATATCTTTCTATCCCAGCCCGGCCCCGACACGGGTTTCCCCGTCACTCCCCGCTCTGATATTCTCTTGACTGATTTTAGTTGTTACATTAAAATTTTCAAGGTTGTTTTCGACTTTTATTTTTATAATTTATTTCTCAGTATATTGCAAGAACACTCACAAGTATCTTAGAGTACAACAAGTTTCACACGATGGCGCATAAAATTACGGATATTAGTGCAAAAAATAGGTTCACGAGTAGACGTTAAGTCAACGGGGAAAAAAGCTGATTTTTTTAATTTTAAATCAATTTCAAATCAAAAAAATCAGTTACTCGATTGAAATGATAAAATTCAGTATCCTTGTTGTTCGAAATATCAATCTAAAGGGAGACAGTTCAAATCCCATTTTCTTGATTTCTGTGATCTTTCTTTTGATACTGCTGTTTTTATTTCTGATTTTTTGTTGATTTTTCTGATTCAAATCAATTGATTCAAATCAAAAAACAATCATAGAAACAAAAATTCAGTTATTTCTCGCTTGACCTAAATTGACATGAGCATAAAAACATGTTTCTTGAGATCAATCAATCTTTTTGCCGTTCTCGGTTGAGCGAAGAAACAATATATTGTTAACAGTGGTTAGGTCTAGATTATATCTACTTTGATTGAAGATTAGATCGACTGTCAAAAAATTTCTTTCAACAGCAGCTGAAATGTAGAGGACAAAATATATTCGATGTGCTAACTTCGAAAGGTTTGGAAACATATCGTGGTATTCTTTCCAAAATGTTAATGTATTCACATAATTCTTATGTTCATCTACCTTACAATCGATATAAATATCGAGTTCAACCTTTGCTGCCGTTCTGTTTTTACATTTTGCTTTTATTACATCGTCATCCTACAATTGTTCTAGAAAATTCTTTTGCTTTTTTCTTGGTGGTTCATTGTGACCATCGAATGTGGATGCATAGTTCCCTTTCGGCAACAATGCACGGCACGTTCGATAACACTGATTTCTGAGCTGCCGCTACTGACAATAATGTTTTGAATTTCGGATGTAGAATGGATCCCAGAATGTTTTCTCCCTCAATTTTGAATACTGAATTCAATAGAGACAACGAAGGTTTCGCAGAAATGCTCACACTTATATGCAATCAAAAGCTGACCATAAGTGAAAACAAAATCTTTAGTTTTGATAATTATATGTATTTATAAATATGAACGTCTTTATAGTAAAATTGAAGAACGAGGAAAATGTCGGGGATTCTATTTTTTCCGACCCCGCCCCACCCCGAGCTTACTTTCTTTTTTCCTGCTCTGCCCCACCCCGCCCCGTCCCGCCCACTCACGAGAAATTGCTCCCCCGCCCCGACCCGTTTCGGTCTCAGACTCACACCCAGATCTAGATCGAGAGACAGTTCCAGATTTTGAGAGACGTGGACAGCACAGATCACGGCCGTCGTACTAATTAATTAGTCCAATGGTGATATAATGAACTGGCCAATAATTTGATTGTTTACAACGTCTGTCTCGGTGTATATTGATGTACGTCCAGTTTACCACGATCTATGATGGGAATCTATCCCTTTCAACCATGGTCTGTGACAGACAGGGTTCATGGACGACAAGTGATCATTAGCTTTAGAGGACGATCAAAGATTATGGATAATTGTTATCTGATTGGAATACAAAATGATTTGCAAAAAACACTTGGAACACCCTAAGTGCATAAAAATTTTAATATTTTAAAGATTCTCTTGCGCCTTTATTTTGTGGTTCTTATATATTTATGCTTATCATATTGTCTGCTAAAGTTATTCGTACATTCGATTGATTTTTATTTTGTCTTTCTTTAATTATAAGCTGATATGGTACAGATAAGTAACTTAAAATCACATAATATATCTGTATTACATTGTTGGAACATGGGAGTTTGTTCTGCGAGAAAAATCCATTGTGATACGAAGATTCTATAGTCTAAAATTAGTAAACAATTGAAAAAACTTCGAACTCAAGGTTCGCTACAATATCGAGCAGGCCATGGTAGAAAACGTAAAATTGGCGTCAAATATAGTCGAACATTAGGGCAATTTATTAGACTAAATAACGAACTTGCTTTGGATTAATCGACTGAAAAACTATAAGATCAATGTAAATCAACTGTTTCTACAAGCACAATATTACGCCACTTACATCGTCTTGAATATTAAAATTGTTTAAAATTGAATACCCGAATGCTAATACAAGAGCATAAAGAACGTCGAATTCAATGGGCGAAACAGCATGTAAGTGGTGATTGGTGATCCACACTGTTCACCGACGAAAGCTCCTTTCAATTCTCAAGATATAATATCCGTCGGTGGTTGAAATACCCAAAAGAAGAAATAAAGATAGTTCCCAAGAATCGACAAAATGTTCATGTTTTGGGTTCTATTACTGATTATGGGAGATGTGTTTTTCATTGTTTTCAAAATATTATGGATAGTAATGATTAAATTGAAATATCAGAAAACAACTTGACTCCCTGAATGCTAAACATCAACTCAAGACTTAATGGCGATTGCAGCAAGATAACGACCCCAAGCATAGGTCTTCAAAAACTGAAAGGTGGTCGACTGAGAATGTGCCACATTTGTTTTGCTCTGGCCATCGAATAACCCTGATTTCAATCCGATTGAAAACATATGGAGCATCATGAAGTATCCGATTGAGAAAAGAAAACCAACAACATTAATGAATTAAAGATTTTTATCCCCGAAGAGTGGAAAAAAATTTACAAAACGTTCTAATCAATATGATTAACAGCAGTAAAAACAGATGTCTCTTGGTTATTTAGTCAAACGGAGAACGAATTAAATATTGAACTTCATATTGTAGAACTATATATTAGTAAACATTAAACAAAGAAACCCTGTTTTTGAAAGAAGTTTAACAAAGCTTTAAAATTAGCTTAACATTTGCTCCAAGATTTTTTGGAACCCATTGTATACGAAGTATTTCTTGTTGAAGTTATAGACCGAAAAGTAAGCCATGGTGTAGAAATATGCCCCAGTACGAATGAAGACTGGTTTTTAGAGAATCAGCACACTAGTAAAATCGTTTTTCACATTTCCAATCCCATAGGGATTGCGCTACCACCACAAACTGTCGTCCGATAAGCATTTTGCGGCGTCGATTTTAACCACTCAATGGATATCAGAACTCCAGATCGAGTCCTCAGAATGCTATTTTCCGTTAGGTCGAGTACTCGATGATGAGCTGCTTTTAGAATAATTCTACAGCTAACAGTATTTTATTTCGAAGGCTCAAAATATCAGTTCCAGTGCCTATTGAAGAGATTTAGGGATGGATGTGGATAGATAAGAGTCCCAGATTCATTATTGTTCGATATATTGCACTGATACGAGAGGTTGAAATTCAGTCCCCTTCACAGGAAAAAAAACGTTTTTCTACTAGACCCCCAAAAAAGGTTCCGTATTTTTCAACAAAACCTTTTTTCTCCTGTACGAAACTTAAAAAAAGGTTGCGTAGGAGATGGTTCTTATCCTGGATACACTATAGGAATCTTTCTAGGTTTCGTAGTCTTAAAGACTCGTTTTTCAAGCTTTGGAAGGTCAGAGGATGCTTTTAGAAATCTCTGGAACCTTTTTTGGGGGTCTAGTAGAAAACCGTTCTTTTCCTGTGTTGAAACTATTAAATTAAGAACATTTTTTTCTGTCGTTTTAAACTACTTATTTTCGAGCACTCAGCACCAATCAGATTTTATAATCCGAGCCCTCGATATATATCGAATGTTTTTGCTGAGTAGTAGATTCGAACATATGCACTTACGATAAGGAATTTCGTATGGATCTGATGAATTAAACAAGATATTTCCAAGCAAAGCAAACCAACGTTTTATCATTACACATTAAATAATGATAAAATTTTGTCGCGTTATTTTTTTTTGAAAATGTAATACGGATTTTGTTAGTGTTGTTCTTAGGGGTGGCACTTTATCTTTATTTGACTTAAAATAAAGTAAAGTAAAGTAACACAGCTTTACTTCACCCGGAAAAGTGAAATATTTTAAATTTACTTTACTGAATAAAGTAAAGTTAAAAAACAACATTTTCCTTGCGTACATAGAAAATCTAATATGTTTCAGCTTTACTTTAAGGGTGAATTAAAGTTGAGATACTTTACTATACTGATAAAATGAAGTTGATCTCTATGAATTTACTTGTTAAAGTAAAGATAAAGTGTCACCCCTATTGTTGAGGCAGAACATAGCCCCAACTATATAAAAGTTCGTTGCGCTGCATATCAAATTTGTAAGAAAATACAACAAACACTTGTATTCATTGAACTTTTAATGGGAAAATTCTTGAAAAATGAAAAAGTTATGATTAATTTTAAACAATTCTTATCTTCAGAATATAAGTATTTCTTAATGTCGAATTTTTTTATCACTGTGATATCGCATTGAATCATTAGGAAGAGCTCTTCAATAGGCTTTGCCACTTCGACTACTAAGTAACTCGATTGCTTTCGAGTGGTCGAAATTGATTCAAGCACTCAAAAATCCATGTGCTATATGAGAGCGATTTCAAGGACTCCGTTTTCTATGGGTTCGATTGGCTCGAATATGAAACAGGACGAGAAAAAAGTGTAATTCAAGTTTCGAGCACTCGCTGCAACCTTCATTGCCTTTTTATGGGCAGCTTGGAGGTTTTTGTAGAAAGATTATGTTAATGTACAAGACCCATGTTGGTAGCTGTTTTCATTGTCCCTGAAAAGCCTCATTAGCAGCTGATTTATGCATACTCTTGCTCGATCCTTTTTCTTATAAGAAGTATGGAAATGCGCAAGACCTATATTGGTAGCTGTTTTCATTTTCGACGAAAAAGCCTCATTAGCAGCTGATTTATTCATACTCTTGCTTGATCCTTTTTCTTATAAGAAGTATGCAAGCGTGCAAGAGTGATATGCGTAGATGCAATAATATTCATTGAAAAAGCCTCAGGAACAGTCAAAAGTATTTATAAATACTGGAGAAACGTACCATCAGCTTATTCGAAACAAAAACCTGTTGAGAAAATTTCGTACTCAGTATACGCTGTTGAAAAGTACGCTATAACGCTATTCCTTGCTCTTCTAGCTAACAATAATTCAAAGGCGCATTTTTCTCATCGTCGCATAACTACTATGCAAATCACCTGGTGCTTGTTGGCATTCTTACTTGCAGCCTTATTTCCAGGTACTTTAATGGCCTGGGATTGCTATGAAACATGGAGTCGATGCACAGGTTGGTCGTCACCTGCAACAGGCATTCTTTGGCAAAATTGTCGATCGTATTGTCAAGGGTGCAGGGGTGCGGCAACTGGACGTTGCAACTTAATAGGCTACGCACCATGTAATGGAAAAAAAATTGAAGCCTATCAATGTCAATGCTCAGGAACATGGATAGGATCTAACAAACCGACTTGTTATCCATTAGGACTTGGCAAATAAATACTAAAGACATGTGAAGAACGCATTCAGAAAAAGTGAAAAAATAAAAAGCCTGATTGAACTAAGAAGCTAGACACATTCATGAGTAATTAGCTTTTGTGTTGAACATGAACTCGAATTAATCATAGATAGCAGCAGTTGTAAATATTTAGAAGCCTCTCAAAGAGTAATTTCTATAATCATATGCGATTGGAATCCAATATGAATCCAACCGGATTGTATATGTTTTTTTTATAAAACCAACGACATCCTATCGAAATTCGAGAGACGGAATGAGTTTTGGATTATTAGTGTTACATGTTATCGGATCCTATATTAGGAGTTTGACGAAGTCCGGCGTGAGCTTGTGAACCACCTCTAGTAATGCCACTAGGTACTAATTAGCTTTAATTAAGAAATTAGGGTTCATCCGTCTCATCCATTTGCAGATCTTTCTTCCGAAATCCAATCGGATTCTATCGTTTGATAGGATACGATGTGATTCCACCACATCCGATATCGAATCGATTCACCTGGACTTCGCTATATGTCTTGAGAGAAGCAATTGTGAAGACAAGAAGGTAACTATGTAAAAAAGAAGATGAACGATACTTTCAAAAATCAAATTCTGAGAGAATACGGGCCTGACGTGTAGCATTCATGTGCTTGTAGCAAGTAATAATATATAATAATATTTCCCATAGGCTTATCGCCCGTTGGGGCAGGCGCTAAAGGGTCCACATAAGCAGCCGGGTTCTTTCGTCTTTTCCTTTTTACAGACGGCGGTATCTGCACTCCTTCCGTCCAACGTACTGCCTAGCGATATATTCAGCACGCTACGAATGAATCATTCGAGACAACTTAGCCGTTAGTGACTTGTTCAGGGTCATTCCATGGATGGTAATACTGAAGTTTGAACACAGTACGTTGTGGATACGTGTCGAACATCGTAACCACTCAACCATGGCGGCTTGTAGCAAGTACTGGTAGCTTATTTGAGTTTTATTATTCGTTGCAAGAAAACTAATTGATTTTTTTACAACATTTAACTGTATGTGATACTTGTAGCAAGAGAAGTCTTTCTTATTTAGGTATTTCCTAGGTAAAAGTTAATAAAGTTGTACATGATATTGCTGTTGCTCACTATGAAATAAGAAAGACAATGTCTAAAATCATGGGCTCACAGATTTGCAAGTGACTAATGGCGCTAATAGATCGCCGCCATTCCAATGATAGGTGCTACTTTATCTAGGGACAAGACATCCTATTTATCGTAATAAAAAATGAAAGAGTCAAACCTGAATCCAGAATAGGGGTGTCACTTTATCTTTATTTTGGTGTAAAAAAGTTAAGTTAAGTTGTTAAAAAACAATATTTTACTCATGTATATAAAAAATCTGATATTTTTCAGCTTTACTTTACTCATAAAGTAAAGTTAGTGTCCTTGATTTTACTTGGTAAAATAAAGATACAGTGCCACCCCTACTCCCGAGAATAATTTCTGTCCATTTCCGATCGCACTAAACAAAACTTAAAATTCAGTGCACAAAAAATCAAAAAGGGCAGAGTTTGGAATAAATTAAATACTTTGAGATCACCAGTATCCATTTGAATCTGATGTTTCAATAGAAATTAGATGCTCATCAAAAATTTTCAGTTTGAATGAATTTACGGGTTCAGCAAATCCAAGGCCTCGAGTTTTTGTGAAAATAGACTTGAGTGTGGATGTGTGTTTGGTCTTAGATTATTCAAATCTGATGAGAATTTTCAAGATAAAGTCTCAGACAAGAGAGACAAATCTCAAGCCTTAAAGGTTGATATAAAATTGTTTAGATTTGGGTTTGGATTTGGATTTGGGGTTTGATCTGTATCATTACGGATAAGATTTTAGTGGTACTTGGGTTTGGAATTCTGATTTGGGATTGAGATTTGGTTTCAGTGTGTTACGACAAGAAAGTGTGACTCATGTTCTATTGAAAACAAGTCTTAAGTCCAAATCCAAATTCAAGTCCGAATCCCTAATCCCAAACATATCACCAATCCCGAATCCCAAACCCAAGCCAAAAAAAGCAAAATAAATAATCGTGTAATGCAAATCTAGACGAAATACACATCTAGGAACTCAGTTTGAACTATACCCTGAATCAAGAATCCAAATCCAAGCCCAAGCCTCAGAGATTTGGGGATAAATCCCAAAGCCATTCAAAATTTGTAGCACCCATAAATGAACTTCATTGGCGTTTTAATCTACTTGTGAGGATCCTGTAAAGTTGGTGGGAAGGTTTTTCTCGACTAACAGTTGCTGTGATTCGGTTGCTGATCGTACAGAAATTATATCAAGTCTTACGGTCCTGTAGGAGATCATCCTGGAGTTGATTTAATGTGTTCTATTAGTTTCCAGGAAACTACTTTTTCGGATTTTTAGTGAGAATGGAACATAATGAGCATGTTGAACATAATGGTCGTAAATAGTTATAATTATTTGATCACTTCAATTTTTTCTAATGAATTCTACCTGGTGAAAATCTGGACATGATTCGCTTTAACATTACATAAAAATGTCCTCTGAAAATGTAAAAAAAGATGTCATCTAAAAATCCCTGTATTCCCCTGCAAGATTTCTATCGAATACCTTCAATCTTTTTGAATTTGTTTCCATGTGAACTAGATAGAATGTGAAACGCTACAGACTTCAAATTTGGCCACAAAAATCACTATCTAGAGCGTGTCGTCTGATAAAATTTTGACATTTGAATCTAGCCTCGATGGACAAACAACTACTCTAAAAAATCATGATTTCTATCAAATATACTCAATTTTACAACTCACATATCAATGGGTCCGCATCTTGTCAAATCGAAATGAGTCTGATTTAGGAGTTCTTCAACACTGCAACCAACTGGTATAAAATATAGCACAAGGTACCTTAGGATAGCCCCCTACCCCAACCCCATCCCAAATACTAATTGAAAGATATCGACTAATGAAAATTATTCGATAGATTACCCCGGAGGAAGTAAACAGATACCTAGGGAAATTGTCGGTTCTTTCATATTCAAACGATGGTTTTGTGCGAAGCTATATAAAATCAGCAACTCCTTTTCACCAAGTAGTATTTATCTATAAAATAGAAATCGATAAATACCTAGTGGAGGACCTTAAGAGAGGGCCCACGAGACCACCACCCAAGCAAGTTGCCGACGAATTTTAGATTTTGAAATTGACTAGTTGGTTCGATAGAGCACACAAAATTAGCCATATACCTACATTTTTAGAGTTTCAGATGAAACTCTTCTTGAGATAAGAGGCGAGTACTTGTTTGGGGGTCAAAAAATGCATGCAAAAAATGTGGTTTTTCGGCATTTTTCTTTCGTCGATTATTTTAGCTCCAAAACGTGATCGAAACAGTAATTTGCTTATACCAATCGATAGAGCAAAGTCTGCTCTACAAAACCACATGTTCCCTTTTTCTCTACAAGCTATCTATGAGTTCTGAGAACTCTGGCATCATATGAGACTACCGAGTTTTTGGTGGGTTTTTACATGCGTTTTTGCGGTTCTTTCCAGATTTTTAGCTCCATTTTTCAAGTGCCTAGAGCAGACTTTGGATATTGTTATAGAGCGTAAAAAAGCGCATCTTTTGGTCAAAAAACCTTTTCGTTAAAGTACTCGCAACCCTCCCAAAAATTGATAGCAAAATGGTCTAGTGACGTCATTTTCAAACTCAATATTTTTTCAGTATCTCAATCATATCTCGACATCCAATTGACCGTTTTTGACGGGGTTGGTGTCATTCAATAGAGCAGTTAAAACTGCTGTTGGTGCACTATTACACTCTACGTTCTCATTCCTCTTCCATGTTATGGAATCAAGAAAACGAAAAAGTGACGATGTCGAAATCTAGCTCTACGATGCATTTTTTAATTCTAGCTTTGCTAACATTGCCGATCACAAAGTTCCGATTATAATTGCGGTCATTTGAAGTGGTTCTGCGTGTGCTGAAGTAAAATCGACATGCTTT
>OENT01001637.1:9862-37895 GCA_900239685.1 Rotaria macrura
CTCCCTAAAATTCTCTATCGTCCATCTTTTTCCAGCAATTCAAAAACATTTTTACAGCATGTTTGCTGAAAATTCAACGCAATAAAAGAGTAGGAACAACCTAAATATGAACCCATCTCTGGGCCTATTTACTTTTTCTTTAATATTGAAACAAGAGTCCATTGAAATCGTTTTATCCGTCATATTTTTGTAGAAAATTGAATTATGCATCACCCATGAAGCAGAGATATTTCAAGGAAATTAAAAATTAAAAAAGAAAGTTGTTTTGCAAGAAATTTCTACGAATTTGGACTATTAGCGTCGAAAAGCTTTTCAAAATAATTTAGAAATTTGAAAACGGGCCCTATCAATCGAGCATAACATTTTGTATTTTTCCAGATAAAAATCATTGCACATTCTTTTTTCTCATGAGTTAACCATCTCTTGATGAGAACATCGATGATGTGGTGCACCTTGGGAAATTGATGCACCCCATATTCCAAAAACTGTATTAAGAGAAAATGTGTTATCCAAAAACTAAATACAAGTTTTTATAGAAAATTTAATTCTCTGTCGAATACACTTTTTTTAAAATTTCGGTTATTAATAAAATGGAAAGAAATTTGTTAAATAATGGGCTCATTACTTTTACAGCACCATTTATAAACGGTGCTGTCTTGAACTGGCAGAGCTCGTGTCTTCATGAATAAATCAAAACACCTTTTGCCAAAACCAATAACCTGATGAGCTCTTTTGATAGAAATCATTTTTGCAAGTTTATCTGAGAGTTTAGTGATCGCTTGCGCCAAACTAATTTTTGTCCCTTATATTTAATTGAGGTATGAAACAGGTGTTTGAGGAGTGTCAACATAAGTTCAATTGATCAGAATTCGCCGGTTTATCGGTTTTGTCTGAAACTCGAATTAGTTCATTCATGCAGAAACGAGTTCTATCAGTTCAAGACAGCACTGCGTATGGCATTGGAATCATGGAAGGTCGTATTTGACAATTATTAATCGAGAAGCATTTCGATATATAGACTTTACTACATATTTTATTAGAGCGACACATTCTACCTTGAACAAGCTAAATTTAAGTAAATCGTTTGCATAAAATATTTGTCTCTTCAATAAAAAACTGAAATTTGGCGTTTCTAAATGTGATTTCTACGTCTCTTATGGAGAGAGAAGCCTTCAAGAACACATCAAATTTGTCATCAGCACATCTTATTCTATCTGTTTGTCTAAAAAATATGAAAAACTCAGAATCGGAACGGTCTTTATTGTTGACACTGATTTTAGTTTTGTTTCGCATCGATCACGAATTTTCATCAAACGTATTTATTCGGAACAAAAATTAGCTAAGCATAACTGAGTGTATATCTCTACTTCAAGGCGACCATATTTGAAGTTAAAAAAGAAGCTAATACTGAAAGTAGCCAAGACTGATCGGTGACCGAGAGTCTCAGCGAGAAGACCGAGACCGGGATGACCGAGACCGAGACTGACCGAGACCGAGACTGACCGAGACCGAGACCAACCGAGACCGAGACTGACCCGGGCCGAGAGTCTCGGCTTAGGCTCGGTCTCGGTACATCCCTAATTCGGAGTCATTCTTTGCCAAATGTCAAAAGAAAACTAATTTATGCATTTTCTACATTCTCTGCAGATATCTGTCTTTAGGGAGCACTACAGTACTTGATTCTTTCTTATTAGTTTCAGGTGAAAAATCAATTCTAAATGTATGCTTAGAAAGAGAACCAAACTCTTGCTGCAAGTGACGGATTTTTTCCTTCGCAACGTTGACTTTCGGGTCCTAGAAAAATCTACAAGCGCATGTGCCGAGACTTTTGCACTAAAGGTTAGGTGCCCAATACAAAATTGTGATAATCTGCACCAAGCATATTTCAATTTAAAGTCTCATTTGAAACAGAAAATATTGGATTTCAATAATCATTCATATCAATAGATTTTTGTTCGAAAGTTAGGCATCTGGGACATGAGAACGTGAATGTGGGTGTGGTTGCTGATTGGGGGTTGTGAGTGTGGGTATCGTTTCAATCGATTTTGATACCGACCTCCACTATGTGTATAAGGGAAGATGCAGAAAACGGAGTAGTATGTTTAGATGATGTAAGAAGGACAAAAGTGGAGAAAGAATTCGCAATAAAAAGATTGACAGAATGAATGGTATATAAAAGGTGGAAACAAAAACATCGAATGATTTTGTCGAAAAATGATGAAAATTTTAGAAAAGATAATCTTGATTATAAAAATGTGAATTAGTTTATTGATGATTTGGGTTCTTTTTGTGAGTAAAGAGAATAACTACATCTACACCCACACTCACACTCACACCCTGCAGCAACTCATGATTACATTACACCAGCCACACCAAAAAAGAGCAGACTGAAACATCACATCACTAATGCATCCAGCCTGGCACTCACCCAGGCCAAGACCCAGACCGAATCCTACACGAACACCTGCAACACACACACCCATACCCTCAGCAAGAAGAGCCTGGTCGGCTATCATTCCTTCACAAGTATTATGGATGGTAATTACTACGTTCGTTCTTCAAGATCATCTTATCCGCAGCGCCAGAAAGTAATTTGGTCAAAGTTGGCAATTGCGGCAGTATAAGGATCCGAAACATACAATTCTGGTAGGCAAGCTACTTTTAAATAATGTAGTTCCTGAAATAATCGACTGGTCATGAAACAGTACCGACGTTAATCCAGTGGAGAATTTGTGGTCAATAGTCAAACAATGTGTCGAGAAACGAAGGCCATAGTAAATGTTCGAGAATTGGACACGTTTCTGTACGAAGAATGGAACACAACCAATTTAGTCACTCGACATCATTTGGTTAACTCTGATTGAATCGAAAGGAGAGAGCACCAATTATCAATTGTAATATTTTTGTATCTGTAACTTTGTCTCATCTTCACATATACTTAGTTTTCATACTCGTCACTTATACTCTAATACATATTTAGAATACTGCAAGGATTTTAACTTTTGTACCTTACTGTATATGAGTCAACAGAATGTGTTCACTATCCTGCTAAAAAAAATCGTATAACATTAAACTCTCCGTTTTTCAATGAATGGGAATTGGTTGTATCGATTGATGTAATAAAGATTCGTGTAGCTATCAACACTTCAGAGATCGTCGCTTCCCATAAAACCCTTCCGCCAAATGTCACTTACCCGTCATCGCTAAGACACATGCATTTTACAACGTATGTCAATCGTGGAAAACATCATTCGGAACGTCAGGATTGGATCTATCGATTCATGTCTAATTCGTGTAAATATGGACACTTTATAGTGGCCCTGAGTTTTATGATACTTGCTCAATTAGTGTCACTTGCACAGTGTGTCTAAATTATATCCTTTCTGCAGTATGCTCAAAAGCGAAATAGAACCTGTCGGACTTAGAGACCTGCGGGAGCCCCCGAACTCCGACTCCCCGGAGTCGGACTCAGAGACGTAGTCTGAGTCGGAGTTGGAATCAATTTTATTGTCCGGGTTGATAGGAATCAGATTAACCCCGAAAAATTATAACTGTGTGATAAACTTTCGCTATTTCACACAACAAAATCGTCATTTTTCATGTTAAGAAGAAATTAAAAAAAATGCAACGCCTGGTAGTATAGTGAGATTCCACTTCAGGACAAAAAAAAACAAATGAATCATTTTGACAGTAAAAGATTCGAATGATCGACCTAGAAAAACAATGCTATTTTTCAAGAAATACACTCTGCGAATCATTGACGAGAATTACATGAAACTATTGCTGCATTTGACTAGAATTGAAGTGCTTCTCTTCTTTACGATTTACCCAGATTCATTATTTTCATCTATCACCTTTCGAAATTCGTTTTTTCTCAGACACCTATTAGTCTTTTTTATTTTTCAGAGTATTATAAATGCAAAACTCAAAACTACTTTGATTTTTCTTTGATTTTCATTCACACATTTGTTTATCTAGTTTAATTTATTCAAAAGTAAGCAATAAAATACATTAGCGGTCATCCATTTTCAATAATAATTTTTTGAAGTTTTAGGGAGTTTTTCGGAGTTGGAGTTGGAGCTGGAAAAAACTATTTTTCGGAGTTGGGGTCAGCGAAATCAATTTTTTTCGTCGGATTTGGAAATAAAAAATTGGCCCCGCAGGTCTCTAGTCGGACACCATGCACTTTAGTAATTCATTTATGGGTAGTAAAATCCAATATTCAAGTTCAATCATGTTATATTAATTAATATGTAAAGATTGACTCTGTCGCTCGGATTCAGAAATTTTCTTCCGAAATTCCCGTGGCACCAAACAACCTATGATTGTTGAATTAGTTCTGCCAGCTAGGTCATTGAGCAAACGATACACAGAATCGGGACTACAGAAATACCATCATATTTTGAAAGCATGACAAAGAATCAAGGGATATTTTAAATCATTTGTTCCTAAAGAATTTCAAAGGATACATATAGCCGAAGAGCATTTTGAAGTGAGCGAGGGGTATTCGGTATACTATTCTCTTATAGTCAGACCCACTACGCTTCATCCAGACCACATCCTCATCCGTCTAAAAGACAAAAAAACATGGAGTTCGTGTAGAAGAAGCAATTTGCTCTCATTCAAAAAAATATTTATTTTTTGAAGCTACACTTAATTTTTCAAAAGGAAAGAAAGAGAATCCTTCGATGTGCAGCCCTTTCATGTATTATATTCGTTCGATTTTCATTCCAGCCTTCATTACTTCCCAATTCATATTGCTAACTGCATCAATAAGAAATGTACGATAAGTCCCAAGTCCTACATCATCATCCAGTTTTGTCAGTCTTTCATAAGCGATTTCTCCTGCTAATCCCATTATCGACACAGCTGTTACAGCGGCCTCTAAAATCTTGTCCTCATTTGCACTACAGAGAGCAGCAATCATTGAAGATAACATGCATCCTGTTCCAACGATCTTAGACATCATTGGGTTTCCATTTCGAATAACATAAGCATAATCTTCGTTTGCCACAAGATCAATTGCACCAGTAATCACAATCACAGTTTTTAGTCTCTGAAAAGTAGGTGACAAAAATAAAGTCCACTGTGGCAGCTATTGGAATAGTTGAAAGCTCAACTTTATCGTTGTTATGCAGCTCATTAGTAGGTTCATATCTTTTATTAAAATCATAATGTGCGAACATAGTTCGACTGCACTTGAGAAAAAACACTGCTTTTCTCAAGAAACACCAAAAGTGTCATCTTATAGTTGTTCGTATTTCTTGACTAAAAGGTTTCCCTGAACTTGGGCCAGTCAAAAGTGACACCTGACCTGAATGAATGTAGAAGTCTGTAGGACATTTTTTGAGAAAAATTTCATTAACCGATTAAAGTTTAGTTATATTATCAATAATTAGCTTTGCTCAGCCGTCGTTTAAGTTATTCAAACATAAAAAATATAATTGAATTTTATACCCTTAATTACCTTATCACAAAGAGTTTTTTTAATTTCCAACAGCATCCGTTTCGGACGAACATGCTCTTCTTTGTTCGCATGCAATAGTAAAAGAAAGATGGAAAGCGATTTTTGAAAAAGACTTAATTTCTGCGAAATTTCGAAGTACGTGAAAAGTCGACATGTATAAAATGGAAAAACGTAGAAAACGTTTTGTGGTTTTGCTCTCAAAACATGGAGTTATATAGTCGAATAGTAAGTGATATTATGATTTTGATGAGGCATTGTAAGTAGATTTGTATTGCCATTCAAAAGCCAAAGGCTCATCTCAAACTCTAAAAAGTCTTCGTAGCTTACAGAAAGAATTCCTAGAAAGTTGGATTTTAAACATCTTTGTATGGCGTGTTCAAAGCAGACATGAAAGATTTAGTGAGCATGCCTCAAATTTCCAATTGCGCGAGATGTGCAGATGTTTCTGGAAGTATAATTTTCAAATCTTCGAATTCTTTTCACTATGCGTAGTATAGACCATCGTGAAACTTCAAATTCTGTATATACTTTGACTTTCTCAAAACATTTAATTGCATGAGGGTATGCACATAATAATTTCGTAGCTACGGACTTTGAGAACGAAAAAGTTATCATTCATCAATATTCTATTTTAATTACTAAGATGTATTGAATATATGTTTTCTAGAAGAAAAGTCGTCTCTTTTTATAGATTTTGGTAGGCGCGTAAATCTAATTTGGAGATTTTACAAGAACTTGACTTCTAAAATTCTAACTATAATAACAAACCTCATTCAAGGATTATGTATCTAACTACTACCTAAATTTAGAATATGAACTTTTCTCATAAAGATTCATCAAGAGCTTCTGATATAGGAAAAGAATAAAAATGGAGTCAAATTTTCACCTACTTTACTTAATGTTTTAATGAATTCAATTGATTCCAATAAATTTTTTTCCGTTATGGTGTCATCGGTATCTGCATCGATACCTTTGGTCGTACCACTTCCTAACGCAACAGTTTTAATTTCAGAAATATTTCCCCGAATAACAGAAAATTGAATTTCATTCATTAATTTATAAGTGGTCTCAGTACGTAGCTTAGAAGCACCAGTTCCAACCGGATCAAGAATCACAGTATGTCCTAAGGCATTTGCTTTTCTGCCAGCTTTAATCATCGATTTAATTGTTCTTTCATTCAGTGTACCAATATTGATAAGGAGTGCATTGCAAATTGATGTTATTTCTTCTACTTCATTGTGATCATCGGCCATAATCGGGGAAGCACCGCATGCTGTGATAATATTAGCACAATCATTAACAGTGACATAGTTCGTAATACAATGAATGAGTGGTCTTTTAGAACAAACATTGAATAAGATCTGCTCGAACATTTTCTACGTCGATGAAATTGATGTACTGATTCAAATTTGTTATAAAAAAAAACAGAAAAAAACTGTAAGATCATTTTTAATAATTTCCTTTTTACTTGGTTTATATGATCTTTGTTGGTTTCTTTTGAAGTCTTGTTCAAATTATAATAACGAGGAAAATAAAAAGTGGATAAAATACTAAGCAATTAAGACTCGATTACAATAAGTTAAGAAGTGTATGGGTACGAATCTGCTTCAATGTTGTATGCACATTCTACACTCACATTCACATCCTATTTTATGTGATCCGAGAAAACTGACACCATTCATTTTTTTATGACTGATCGATTCTCCGTTTAAGAATTTTTACGTTTTTATAACCATTAACTGCTACTATGACAAAGGTTTTCCTAGTTTTTACAAGTTAAATCTATGCAGTGCAAAGTGCCTCACGAATGTCTTAGTTTTACTTGAGATATACTGTTTTAAAGCTAAATCTCGCTCCGACTAACATGAAATAGGACGAATAATCATGATTGTACTGGCACTAGAATTAAGCTGATAAAATTGCAGTTGAAAATATTACTTACACACTGCTGTTATATATATAAAGTAGGTTTCTGTTTTTATTGGACTTACGTTTTTACTTTGTATATGAGGTATATCGAAAAAGAAAAACAGAAAGAAAGGTAGAGGTAACGTGCGTTTTAAAATATCGAGTTTCTACGTTCTTATCTCGGTTTCGATTTCTTCACATTCAAACATCAGCTGCCTCATCATAGCGATATTACCTAACCATGGAGTCGGCCTTCACTGAAATTCGCCTACAAGATCAAAGCCAGCAAATTATTAACGAATCAACTCAAAATGAAGCTTTTCTTCCTCTGGTATTAGTGCCAACTTCTTCTTCGGAAATTACCCTTAGTGAAACGATTCAGTACCTTCATCAGTATTATGAATCAATCGTAGAAAAACTTTTGAAATCTGGAGCCATACTCTTTCGCCAGTTTCCAATACAAACAGCTGAAGATTTCAATCGGTTTGCACTAAGTTTCAAATGGAAGGAAACACCCAATATTGGTAAGAAAGGAAAATTTTCCACTGAACTTGCTTTCTACAGAGACACCCAGCACAGATAACACTCACATGCTAGACAACTGAGAAAAATATTTCAAACGATATGAATGCGTATGACTTACACTACAATTTTATTGTTCTCCTCACTAGTGGCAATAATAGTGTCTTCTCGAATGTGCATTCCCATCACAATCTGCATTATACTATTTAAGTTAGAAAAAATGTTAGAACAAACCTTCTGTGAGGTTGAGACTAGTATCAAACGAAAGATCTCGCCTAACTTTAATACGAATTTTAATCCCACGTCATTCTCGAGTAAACGATCTTGTGAACTGTTGGTTTTAGGTAAACTTTGTTGCCCGAAGAATTGAGAGAATCTTCATAAAAACTTCAAAATAAGGCGTATCGATTTCTCGAAACTGAAAGACTTTAACTGAGTCTCGTATTTTTATCGTATCCTTCTATAGAAGCACATTATAAATTCGAAGAATACTCATTCGGATGAGCGTAGAATAACCATTTCTTTCTCGATGTTAAGAAAATTTTCATAAAATTCGAAAGCTTCTCTGATCTATCTCGAAAACAATATTTTCATAATTCCATAATTCAAGTCGAGGTAGGACTGTTGAGATCAACAAGAAGTTTACGCGAAGTAACTTTAAGGACTAGCAAGTTTCACCATGAAAATTATCCTTACCGGACGAAGACGCACGACACTTTTCTCGACTGTTAAATTGATTTATCTGTCACATCGTATTAGCCATTACTATGCTGCAAAGTACGGTTTACAAAAGAATTTGCATAAAAATCGCACAAACAAATGTTTCTTACAGCTTTCGAAGAAGTTCTCAGTAACAAATGGAATGAATAGCTTCTTCCACGGTATTAAGAAATATGCGAGATATCCATGAGCGAAGTCTGCTAATGAATTTTATGCGGTTCATATTCTCCAACTCAGTTTTGCTACATGCGAAGAATGAATGAGTTTGAAATATACCTTTTAACCCATGTCCGACATGGATATTTTAAATGCTGGTTCATGTGTAAAACTTTTGTTTTTCTGAATTCTTATGTTTTATCTTTAGGTAGATTCGTTCCAAAATTGTTAGTAATGAAGAAGATAAACCCTTCTCGTACTTAATCATGAGAGGCATTAATTGATCCTAAGAATTTGCTATATGCTTCTTAATAGTGTATGTTTCTTTTTCAAGGTGGTGCAGCTGTTCGAACAAAAGTTACCGGTTGTGTCTACACATCGAACGATTCTCCACCGTCTGAACCAATCCCATTTCATCATGAAAGTGCACGTGTTCCATGTTACCCAAACTATGTCTTCTTTTTTTGCGAAACTCCTGCAATTGAAGGTGGTGATACTCCACTTTGTTATTCGCCACTCATCTATGAGAAAATGAAGGAAAACTGTCCAAAGTTTGTTGAGAGATTAGAACAACAAGGTGTAAGATATTCAAGAGTCCTACCTAATGGTGATGATCAAACTTCTGCGATTGGACGTGGATGGCAATCGACATTTCGTACATTGAATAAAACGGAGGCCGAAGAAAGGTGTAAAGAATTTGAAACACAGTGTAAGTGTTCGTTTTATCTAGGAGAGACTGTATTTGTTGATCATTTAATATCCTTTTACCTTCCTTAGTTGAATGGCTCGATAACGATTGTCTGAAAACTACAACAAAAATTTTTCCGGCGGTGGATACTGATACAAGAACAGGTATGAATGTGCATGTGTAGATATGCAGTTTTCTTCAGAATTATTTCGCGAAGTATCAGCAGGCCAATGTCACAAAGAGTTTCAAAGATCAATATTTTTAACTGCTAAAATTATTCATCGATGTGTGAATAAGATGTACGTGTAGGCTAACAGTTTCAGAGCTGAAGACCTCGATTTGTGACAAATCTCGATGAAAATAAAGCATTCGGATTTGGTCTCAACTTCTGAGTAGCCTCAATGTCCACTATTAGAAAATTTCTCCTTTCAATCTTTCTCATATACTCAACGGCAACGGTTTGTACATATATAAAAACTAATTTTCCTCAAAATATATAAACGAAACATTCCTGACTTTGAAATTCACTGCTGATCGCCATTGTTTGGTCGAAAACGGTAATGACTTTGATATATATTCACAACTTTCGGGAAAAGTCTTACCCTTCTGACATAATCACTCATAAGCTATTCAGTACTTATTTTCTTAGCCTAAGACCCAAAGCTGAGTCCAAAAACTCACTGATCTTCTTGGCAAAATGAACCTACCATTTTCAGAAGAGAGAAGAATTTGCCTTTCAACTCTGTGAAAAAAGAGTTTTATTCAAATGTTTGACAAAATGAACATAACCCGGAAAAGTGTCAATAACTCTTTGATAAACATTTCTATTTACGTATTAAGATAATAAAATCCGTCCTGTTTTCACTGATGAAACCCGCAAGTGTCTATCGTATTTCGTTGACAAGTTATAAGCAGAGCATATAGAACTGCTATCTGCAACAAAAAATGCGGTAGAATTTGAACAAAATTTTGATATTCTTCAAGTGTACCTGAGAAAAAGTGTTTTGCAATTTGTTTTACCTATAGACATTTCGCCGAACTTCTCAATGTGTTTCCGGAGAGAGCAAAAATTCTTCTGCTTTTCTATAGCAACTAATCTTTTCAACAAGAAGGCTCTGAAACGAGAATAGCCAGACCTTTTATTCGTTGTAGAGATAAAAGCTGAGTTTCTAAATGAAGCGAATAAAGTATGTAAGTAAGCTGGAAAACTTATGTGTCTTATTAACACTTTCAAACAATTGATGAACCTATTGTGAAATGCCATTTTAGGCAAAAAAATTTGGTGGAATACAATTATTGGCGCTTATTACGGATCACTTGATGAACGAAATCGTGAACGATCGAAGATGGTCACATATGGGGATGGAGAAGAAATCGAATTAGAATATTTGGAAACGTGCAAAAGAATCTTGGAAGAAAATAAGGTGACTTTTAAATGGCAGAAAGGCGATGTCTTATTGATTGACAATAGACAGGTAAAAAATATGGCGAATAGCACACAACTCGACAGTCTAAATAAAGTTGTATCCCAGTAGAGATCACTTCCAGATATTAGTGTAGACCTCAGTTATAGGTATTACACATTGTCCCGAGCAGCCTGTAGTAGATCGAGGCACATCTGTCATGTCCAGTTGCTTCTTCTGTAAACGGAAGGTATCTGAAAGAACACGTTTAGAAGAAGAGTTCTTTTCTGAAAACAGACTTCCATCGTCCGTTTCGTGAGGCCGACAGGAAGACGTTTTTGAGACTTAATGGTACCAGGAAATTCTTCTGACTCAAAAGACATTGTATTGTTATGACAATGCACTTATCGATCTATTTTTTCTATTAGAAAATAAAAAAATCGACCTTCATGACTCAATTTAGTTTTATCTCTCGCACGCTAATCGAAGAAAAAAGCAAGTGGCCTGAACTCATGAAAAATTCACCCGAATAAAATCGTCCGCATTTTCATTTTTCGAAGATTTTTTCAAAACTCTTTTAAATAGGTTCAAAACATAAGAGTCAGCATAATCGAGCTACCATATAGTACGAAACTGGAAGGTTGGTTGTGAAATGATAATATAAAGCCAAGAGTAAAACTGCAGGTTCCTAGCACTAAATTTTCTCTATGATGCCGAAAAGTTGCTCTGGGTTCCAATCCTACCTTTTCCCCCATGTATAAAGCACGATGAGTTTTAAAATTTGGGCCAATTTTGGGTATTATGTCGTTTGAAACTCTTGCCTTCAGAAGATCGTATGACACTATGAAATGTATTCATCTATATCTCTGTATGATTCAGACTGTGGCGGAATAAGAGTTTGATCCACACCGATAATCTGAGAGAGTCGTACGTACATCAGGGTTCCCCAAAGCTAAGATAGTATCAAAGACCCTCTTAGTTTACTTAATTGTGCCTTCTTTTACTTATTAGATTCAACATTCAAGAAATACATTTGTTCCACCAAGACGAATATTGGCTGCCCTATTTCAATAGATCTTTGTTTTTTGGCTAAAAGCATTTGGTGAAAGATTCTTTTTTCAGAATAAACAACACTCGAACGTTCTGCTTCGTACTGACAAAATAATTTCACTCAACGAACATTGCTTGTATTATTCTTCTATCAAATCTTTCACATTTTCTATTGTTACTTTCAATCATCAATTATCAAAATTCAGAAGTATAATCATTTATGGTAAATTATAGCTGATAAATTTGTAATGATGATTAATCAAGGGGGAAAGGCGTAACTCCTCGAGTGCATGTTCCAACTTGACTTCAATTTGAATACATTCTGACTCCACCATGACTTCATTAAGACTCCACTGATCTGAATTAGATTCACTTAAATTTAACTTGAATTCAGTTTTACCACAGTTTTATTCAATAGGTAGCACAGGTTAGAAGAGAACGTGTGAAAATTCTGCGGTTCAACATACTTCAAAGTATTGTCACACTATGCCCGAGCTATCAACAAGAGATATACATCTATTTCAGGACTAATTTTTGCTTTTGCTGAATTCTATTCACAGAACTTCAGTATGTTTAAGTCTACCTGACAATAACACTTACAAGTTTCCTTATTCTTCATCAATCCTCAAATTTTAAGTGTCATCAAGTACTTAACCCTTAATACAATGCAGTTTGTTATCGACTTGAATTCAGCCAATATTTCGAAACACAAGTTGATAATTGAGTGTAAATGACCCAAGAGTTCTCAAATATGATCTGGATATGGTCATGTTATATACAATAAGAAAAATTCCATTCCACAGAGCAAATTTTCTCTGAATCCAGCTTCACCGAAAGAACTATTCGATTATTTCAATGACAAAAACCAACATCTGTACCGACATTTGCATCCAACGTTGTCCCATTGCAGACGAAAAATTCTTTCAGTGACGTTGCAATCCGAAGAAAATAGTCTTAGATAGGAAAATGCTCGCCGAAAATGAGAATCACTTAACTGTTTTCTTTCGTCATGATCTTTGTATTAGCTTCCTAGAGTAGAGGATATGGATTTCCAATATTTTTTAGAATTCCTAAATGCATTACGAATTGCAAACGATATTTTTAAAGAGAAGTCATTTTTGAAAGTGTTCCATATAGCCTACTGATTGGTTATTTGTATGAACAATAAAAATGTCACGTTTCAAAAAGTCTCATTTTCCGAAACCTTATCCGTAATAATGATGGGTCATATAACGCCGAACCTGTGAAAGTTGAATTCAATTATTCAACAGTTGAATAGTAGCATACCAAATATTAAGATAATGAAGTTATCAATCGTTGAAGTTCAGATACTCAGATATTCTGTTGTCTCATCTTCAAATATTGTACATTTGAATATCTAAATACTAAACTAGAAATATTGAATAGTTGAAAAGTATTTTCAACAATTGAATTCAACTTTCAGGTTTACTATATTTTTTAATGGTTTACAAGGGAGTAAAAAGAGAAGGGAAACGGGGGAGTAGTGGATGGGGCGAACGTGTACCTCTGTATTTTAGAAATACATAGAAATATCTAGATATACGTGGAAATGCAAAGAAATACGAAATATAGAAACATCATTTTCGCAATTGGAACAAAGCCAGACATTAGCATTGTGTAATACAGCTGAAGCTCAGTTGTAATCAATTGTATTTCACTTGTGCTTTATTTTTAGTTCAACGATAGTTAATGATTTACTAATTTTCGCTATTTTCCAATACATGGAAAGCAAAACATTCTAATTTTATCAGTATCGTAATCACTATTAAGTCATAACTTTTCAAGGTAATTGTTCATATTATGACAAATCAATTTTCTGGCAGTTGAAGATCCCGTATATATGTATCGAAAATATTTCTATCTGCTCAGTTACATGACTAAAAACTACTCTAACAGTAAGTGCCACGATAATAATATCGTATTCGTGCATAGAAGTGTGTAATCTAGAACCTGTGATAGTTTACGATCAAAAGACTGAACTGCAAGCATTTGCAGAATTCTTGCAAAATACACTATACATATAGCCAGTAGTGTTTTTCTTGAAGAAAGGTGTAATTTGAACCAGTACTTCTTTTTGCGCAACGGAATTACTTAGGACTATCCAATAATTCATTCAGAAAGAACTTGTCGTTACATCTAGTTCTGAAAAAACAAATAACTCGTTAACAGGATCTTTTACTCGATTGTCTGTGGACCCCTATTAACCATTAAGGACAGAGAGAGAAATCGAATTCACCGAAATAACTATCAAAATGATAGAAATCTCTCATTTAATCGCGACATTGAATTTTATAAATAGGAATCTACACTTCCACTACAAGAACGATTTCTTCATGAAGCTAATTTTTTTCTCTATGCCTGAGAAGAAGCACATATTTAAAATTGATCAAAAACTGAAACTTGTAGAAACACTATAAGCGATAAGATTGAAGAGAAAGAACCACAATTAGCGTTTTGAAAACTAATTGAAAAAAATGATGTGCTCTTTTCAAAGGCCAGTTGAATTGAAAGAGTAACTTGGAACAATAACACTGTAAACGCAACAAATCTAAAACGGTGCTTATACTTTCATCCAGTGATAATGCATGCCAGCGATGGGATCAGTTCGTGCTTTTTTTTAATCGAATCGATCTGAACCGAATGGCTTTAATATATTTACGATCTCGTAGAAAGTTGAAGATATCCTTAGAATATTTGCGCTTGTTAGAAATGATCTTTTATGTATACTTCACATGTGTACAGAGTGCGTCATAACGAGTGCAACACTTAGTATTTTGCAAGTATCTCAGCAGAAATTAACCATATAGTCTTGGTTGTTTGTGTAAAATCTATGTCATCAAAAGTTCTACAAAAACTATAAAAACAAATCTACATTGACGTGTTTTTATCGTAATTCCCATGTTTAAAACGAATAAGTCCCATGAAGGTACTATGTCCCACAGTATTTAGATATGTCGAAGACTTTTTTGCTTTGCAAAAGGAAATTACTTATGCAGTTTTTGTTGAGCTTTTGATAGTACAACTTTGAAAAAATGACCACAGCGTTATAATTTTCCAAAGTCGAGCTATTCTGAAAAGAAGAAGAAGAAGTCTTCGAAATACTTTTCTTATAGAATATAAAGTGTGACATGATATCACCATACAGTCTGTTCACTTAGATTATCAGATATACGATCACAGAAAATCAATAGGGATTCGTTTTGACATTTTTTCTAAAGCTTTTGACGGCGTATCTTTTTGAAGTAAAAGTCAAGGTTTTTCTTATTGTCTCATTGGAAGGGCCATTAAAACAAAGTTATAGTAGAGCTTTTCAAGGCGTATCCTTTCCTTTTAGGATAGAGAATCGAAATCATACGGTTGATTTCTGCTGAGATTCTTGCAAAAAGCTAGCTGTCGCAATCATTATGATTCACTCAGTATATATTTCTTCGTCTAGATTGAGCAAACATATAGCGATATTACAATTAATAAAAATGAAAACAACGCTACATGTCTTTACAATGTAGATTGATACATTTTTACATCAGCATATCTCTTGTTGATATGAGTCAATATTTTTAGTAATTTCTTTAATCAAAAACCAAAAGTTGTATTATTTAACAGAAGAAAAAGCAACTGGTTAAAATAGAAAGCCAAGCTCACGCTTAAAATGAATAGACGCGTGTAACTACTGGTATTTTGTTATATTTCACAGTTTGATCTTCGATGATTCGGATTCACGCTCAGAATAATTTTAAAAGCATCTGTTTCGCACTGAACGACAAATTATCGCGAGATATGAAGAATCCTTCAATGCTTTCCTCAATAATCGAAAAGTGTCTGTCAAGTATGTGCGTCTCTGTTTCTTCACTTATTCGTTTTTGATGAGCCACGTTTTAAAAAAAAATTTACATCGGTAATCCTGTTCGCTGTAAACAATATACTTTTTGGAGACAACACTCGTCTTGAATCTTCCTGGCGTCCCAATATAAATCCTTACTTTTTATCACATGATTTACACATATATTAGAATGTATTATTTTACCTCACTACGCATCTTATGAATTATCAAATAAGACTAAATATCCATCGATAATTTCTCTGTCTGAGAAACTTTTCCGAAAAGATTTAGCTTTTTAGAATCTTTTAGAATACTATCAAATATATATTTTTCAAAGAAAACAACTCATCGCAACATTGTATTTTTTCTTTAGATTAATGACATTTCACATTGTTATTTGAAAATTACTATACAATCTGCTTTAAATGTCCATCTCCCACAGACTGCTTCTCGAAACAATCAGTTAATAAATTGATACGTAGAGAGCACTAGTTATTCGCCGGTTACTGTTTCAGTAAGAATTGAATACGGTCGAATGGTTTAGACCGATGCCGGTTACAGCTCAGGACCAGAGAAGATCAAATTAAACGTTCAAATTATTTCGAATCATTGAGCCTATATTATATTTGACAGCATTCTAGATGTCGCAATCTCACGTATTACAATTGAAAATAGATACAATTAAAGCTAGATAGAAAATATTCTATTCATCTATTGGTTCTTTTTCATCGTTCTTACTAAACGCCAATGGATTCATCAATCAGTAAACAATTTTCCACACACGCAATACCATACTAGTCTTCAACGAAATTTCAACGTAATCACTGCAAAAAAAGAAGAAATATGAAAGACGTAATTCGTCCTTCTGATCCCTCCATGCTGAAAACTCAGGTACGAAAATCTACTAATTATCATGTATAAAACTAATTTATTTGTCATTGAAATCTAGTCTCCATCGATTCGTACATTTGAATTAAAAGAAGAATGTGGTATTAACAATCTACCAAATCAAATAATGGCTAAGGCAATATCAGATGGATTTGTTTTCAATATACTTTGTGTTGGTGAAACAGCGTGTGGAAAATCCTCATTACTTGATAGTCTATTTAATACACGATTGGATTCAACTCCATCAACACATGATATTCAACGTGTGTTTTTACGTAAAAATACCTATGATTTATTTGAACGTGAAATTCGTTTAAAATTAACTGTTGTTGAAACAGCTGGCTTTGGTGATCAAATCAATAAAGATGATTCATTTAAAGTTATTGGAGATTTTATTGATACACAATTTCAATCTTATTTAGATGAAGAACTGAAAATCAAAAGAAATCTATCAAATTATCATGATTCACGTATTCATGTTTGTTTGTATTTCATCAACCCAACAGGTCATTCATTGAAGGCACTTGATCTAGTTACAATGAAGCATTTAGATAGTAAAGTTAATATAATACCAATCATAGCTAAATCGGATACCATATCCAAAAGTGAATTACAACGTTTTAAACAAAATATTCTTAATGAACTTAATACAGCTGGTGTTAAAATCTATCGTTTTCCAACTGATGATGAAACATTAGCAGAAGATAATCTTAAAGCAAACGTAAGAAAACAATAAAACATCTGATAAACATGTTCAAAATGTTTCTCCTTCATGTTTAAGAATCTTCTACCATTGGCTGTTGTTGGAAGTAATGAAACAGTTAAAGTTGGAAATCAATATGTACGCGCTAGACAATATCCATGGGGTGTTGTTCAAGGTTAGACAATAGTTAATTTTCAACATTAATGCACATATTCAGTTCAAAACACAGCTCTCCATTCGAATCTTATCAGTTGGATGGCGAGCTGCTTCTTTTTCTATCTGAGGAAATTTAAACTAATGAAAGATTCTAGTAAATACTGATATTATACTTAACAAGAATATCTTGCACGATCGTACATTTTAGGTCTTCATTTAAGTTCAACAAATTTAATTCCGATTAGTTCTATCAAGATTGTAGTTGATCGATTTTGATGAAATGGTAGCGCATCTGATATTTTCTAATGATCCTGACTCGAGAAGAATGCAGTAAAAGTTTCTATTGAAGAGTAATTTAATCTTATCACTTTTCGCAAACGTATGATTCATGATAGAGAGAGAGAAATGTGTTAGCAACAATTACCGAAACACTTCAGATGTATCTTTTCTGATTTTTATATGTTTTCTGTTTGTTATTATTACATAGTGTACTAGAATCTTTTCGATGTACATACCTATAGAATTGAAATTTTTTCTAGCAAAAATTGATTTCAGACGTCCTAAGAATATAGGTCTACCATAGTTTGTCATAATTTCAGAAAGTGCGGGGGTTAAACCTTTTCTAGATATACAGATATCAAGCTAACATATTCTATGTATAAACGAAAGAGTGTATTTGTTGAATGTCTCATATTTTGAAGAGATGTTATTCAACGTTTCAAGTCGAAAATTTTGCGTTAAAACTTGAAAATGATGTATTAAGGCTCTTGCTATAATTGTAAAAGTACCAAAATTCTGACCAAATGATATCCGATGAGTTGCACGTTCAAGAAAACTAGTTGTCAATGCGTTAGTTTTCTTGATAGCTAACCGAAGTACCAACATACCCTAACAAGACTTTCTGAAGGCATGGTTACAATAGCACAGATTCCTTCTTTGCAGTATTAAAATTAGATTAATTACGCTAATGAACTTAAAAATATTTGTCTATTCTAATACTATGTTGTTTTGTAGTTGAGAACGAAAATCATTGTGATTTCAAAAAGCTACGTGATAGTCTTATTGAAAAAAATATGCTGGATTTAATTGAAACGACACATTCAAAACATTATGAAATGTTTCGACGTAATCGTTTGACAGAACTTGGCCTTGCAGATAATATCGATGGTAAACAAATGTCCATTAGTGATACACTCGATATGAAACGTAATGATCTTCGACATGAACTTGAACAACGTGAACAACAACTTAAAGAAGCATTCATTCAAAAAGTTAAAGATAAGGAAGCGGAATTAAAAGAAACAGAAAAACAAGTTAGTAAATAAATAATTTTACTATCTCTTTCAGATTGTGTATTGCTTGTTTTTTTCTTTACACATATTTTTCTAGATCAACGAACAATTGACAAATATTAAAAAACAATATAAAGATCAGAAAGATAAATGTGATGAAAAATGGCGTGTACTTGAACAAGAAATGAACGTATTCGAACAACGCAAACGTACTAACATGGAAACAATGAAGAAGGGAACAAAAAAAAAATAATCGTTTATGTTTAATCGTTTACATTTGTTCTCGGCAACTAATGGCTATCATTGTTAGATATACATATTCTATGCAATAATCCTCTTTCATGCACTGAATTTTGCTTCTTCTCAGGTTTATCCAATCGAATGATCTTACGAGAACAAATGTCAGATAGTTTTGCACACACTAATGCTTTAAAAAATTTTCACACGCTGCTATTACTATTTTTTAGAATACACTTTATCTGTGTGCGTTTTGTTATTGTTTTTTTTCTTCATATACATATCTATATAAATATACAATTGATCTACATCTCAATTCATTTTTTTTTGTTGATGACCCTTTTTTTGACTCTGTCATAGATTTGTAAGCACATACTCCTTTTTCTTTGTTCTTTTGAGAATTTGAATATTATTCCATAAATAAATACACAAAATTCTGTCAATTATGTATTTAATTTTTTGATGGATGTAATTGAAGACTGAAACATGAGAAATAAAGAAGAAAACATTCGTTCATTTTCTATTTGCTACAGATAAATGAGTACCGACAATAATGAACCTACGCCGTCTTGTGTGTTTTTCAAGGCCCCTATTCGTCGGGGTAATGTAACAACGTCATCGAAACGTCGTCAAGATTTGTCTTCGAATTCATCATCATCATCATCATCAGACGATGAAACTCAACCATCAGCTGCTACTTTTCGTTCCTCAAAATCAGTTAAAAAGGGTCTTGTAACAACAAGTAACAGTAAGTCAGCAAACAAACGTCGTCAACAGAACGTCGACGATGACAAAACCGATGGTACAAATAGTTCGAATACGAAAGAAAAATCGTTTGATATCAAATTTAAATCCGACCGACAAGCCGAATCACAAGGTCCAAAAGATATGGGTGCAACGGCTACAGTTGAAATCGATACCGATCTACAACATGATCAACAAGCTATATTTGAACGTGCGAAAAAAATAAATGAAGAAATGAAAGGAAAAGCAGATGATAAAGTTTATCGTGGTATGAATAATTATCAACAATTCTATGAAAAAAAAGATACTGCACAAGGAAATGCAAGCAGTGGTCTTGTCCGAAATAAAGGTGAGAGAAATTGATTTTGTATATTCATTCACATTGTTGTTTTACTTTTGTTTAGGTCCAATACGTGCACCGGCTCATCTTCGTGTATCTGTTCGTTGGGATTATCAACCTGATATTTGTAAAGATTATAAAGAGACAGGTTCGTCATGATTGAAATTTTTACGTTTTGAATTTAGAATATGATTTTCATTCTTGATTACAGGTTATTGTGGTTTTGGTGATAGTTGTAAATTTCTACATGATCGTTCTGACTACAAACATGGATGGCAACTTGAACAAGAATGGAAAGATCAGTCATATGGGGCTGTCGATGACAATAGTCAAAAATATTTCGTTGGAGATAAAAGTGAGGGTCATACAAATCGTTCAGCTGCATGGAATGCATTTTCGTCTGGTGGAACCAATCCACCTCATCATATGGGAAATACTGAATCTGATGAAGAGGAACAAGTAAAATAAAATGACAGCATGCAATCAAACATGTTTTTTTTCAAAATATATATCTAGGATGAAGATGGTTTACCCATTCGTTGTCCAATATGTCGTGAAGCATTCAAAGAACCAGTCATGACCAAATGTCGTCACTATTTTTGTGAATCATGTGCACTCAATCATTATCGAGTTAATCCTGTTTGTGCTGTTTGTCAAGCTACAACGGGTGGTTTATTTTTGCCTGCAAAAGAAATTGTTGCCAAGTTAAAACAACAAAATCAATTGAAGGAACAACTCAGTCAACCATCAGCAACAAGCAACAAAAATACTGAAACTAGTGATGATGATAAAGAACAAAATTCTTAATTGTATATTGTCGTATGTTCGTTTGCAGAAAATAAATCGGATGGTTTGTTTTTTTTTTGTTTATAAAACGATCGAAATTTTAAAATCTGAGAAATTAATTTTTTTTCTTTCAAACAAAATGATGATCATAATTAGACAATGTTGCCTATTGAAGACGATTATTATACTATGGTTTCTGAGTTCCTATTGAAATTTATTTATTTCGATAAGTAATCAAATAAAAATCAATGATGACAACAAAAAATATTTCTCTCTCGATAATGACAAGATTGGAGAAAACGATATTTTTTAGCTAAATCGAGAAGAGAATGACAAAATTCAATCTGTTGACTATTCATTTCAATTGATTCACATCGTAATTAGTAAACCCATGTTGCAACAGAAATACCAAGAAGATTTCTAATTTATGATGATTTCTATCAGCATGAAGTAGATACATATGGCAATGCTTTGTATCACACTACGTTAGAGTCTTCAAATGAATCTTAATGTATAGAATGTCTTCTTCTTTTTTTTAAAAAGAGACAACCACTATGTCAAGTATGTCATAGACGAGGAATAGATCACATTCTGATGCCTTGGTTTTTTCTTTGTTGAAATTCTTCTGAAAAATTTAGTTCATTTAAATTATAACTATTCAAATATCGATGAAAATGAATTTATTAAACACGCTTAATTAGTTTTAATATCTTGTTATTTGTTGACATAGACACTAAGTGTTTTTCTTTCTGGTGTTTGAAGAATTTCGACCAATAGAGAACAGTACCATTCATTGGTGTATATATATATATAATGATGATGACCGCAGATGGACGTTTCGTTTGTTTCTTTCTTTTCTTCGTCTTCTTCTTTCACATGATGAACGGAAAACACAAAGAGAAAAGCCTTCGACGAATACAAGTCGTTTGATTGCTTTTATTGGAAGTAAAAGAGAAAGAAAGAAAAACTTTGTTTTCATGAATGATTCATGTTCTTTGTTCATTAGATGCACGGTGTGCGATAGCTACATCGATTCATTCTTTCCATTTAGAATAAAGATGAAACTTAGCCGTTCGACGTTTTTATTTTAGATACTCGTCGTTTCTAATTCTTAAGTTTAATTAATAAAATGCCTGGTGGTAAAGCTGGTGAGGAATGATAGAAGTGCAATTCTAATATTGATAATATTGTTGCGTTTAGGTAAAGATCATGGAAAATCGAAAGCTAAAGCTGTTTCTCGAAGTGCCCGTGCTGGTCTTCAATTTCCTGTTGGTATGTTTTAATTTAGTTCGTATTTAATAGCGCTTCTTTATGCTACTCAATTGACTATTAGGTCGTATTCATCGTCATTTAAAATCGCGTACAACATCGCATGGACGTGTCGGTGCAACAGCAGCTGTTTACACAGCAGCTATTCTTGAATATTTAACTGCTGAAGTACTTGAACTTGCTGGTAAAACATTTGCAATGAAGTTGAATCGGATTATTCTATGAATTTCATTTCTACAGGTAATGCATCAAAAGATCTTAAAGTAAAACGTATCAATCCACGTCATTTACAATTGGCTATTCGTGGTGACGAAGAATTAGATACATTAATTAAGGCGACAATTGCTGGTGGTGGTGTTATTCCACATATTCACAAGGTTTGTTGAATGAACGATTTCAATTTTTGTTTTTTGTTTAACGTATAGTTTCTTATTGTTTTCAGTCGCTCATCGGAAAGAAGACACCTGTCCAAGGAAGTTTACCTCAAGCACCAGTTAAACCAGCTGCACAATAAAAATATATACATATATATCTATATGAAAAAGCAAATAATTGTACAGGCTTATTAAGAATTTTGTTTTTCTTTGTTTCTTCTCGTTTATCGTGTGTTACGTATTAATTCACCAATGATGGATTTATTCTTGTGTTTCTATATGTAAATGAGCTTATATCTTGATATAGATGTTAATTCTCTGTTCAAAAAAAAAACAATTGTGTATTTGTATATGTACGCAGTTCTATTCTTCGCTTTACGAAAAAAAAAATTATACATATATATATTGAAATAAAATGAGAAAATATATTTCATTACTCATCCTTTAAGAAATACGACAATGCTTTTGAATATCATGATATTATTGCGGAGATAGATTATGTTCTCAATGGCTTTGTTCTAGGTTACGAGATAACCTTGACGAATATAAGTATTGTTTGAAATGATAAGAAAAATACTAAACGTGTACGTTCTAGTCAATCTGTGTTCTGCAATGATTGGATAGAATGACTTCAGTTATAACGACAGCAGTTTGTGCTGAATGTATCAGAACTTTTGCAAATACTACAGGAACATTTTATGGCAACCCGACAAGTTTGTCGTAATTTCGAAGCTAGAGGGACAAAAACAAAACAGTCATCGCAAATTTTCATAATAAAGAGAGAAGTATTTTGACGAATAAATACAGACATGATAACAAAGAAAATTATTGAAAAAGAAGTTGAAACTATTGTTGTTGCTTATCAAGACATATTTAATTCATTATCCAAAAAAATCTTCGTTAAAAACTCACTTCAAGTATCTCTAAGTCTAGTTTCTCTATCTATAAAATGAAAAACAAACAAATCTTTGAAAAATCAAGTTGTTGTTCGAAGAACCGAACCAATCGGTAACTTAAAAATTTCTATCTTCTCGTAGAACGCGAACATGATCACCAACACGAATTATACCATTCTCACTAGTTGCTAGATATATTCCAAATTGTGCTTCAATACCATAGAGTTCTGGTTTTCTTCGATATCTGTATCAATAGACAAAACCAATGAACATAAAATTAATAGTGATGAAATGAAAAAATTTCAATTACGTTCGAAGCGTTTTCCATGGTTCTTGATTGACGTTACGTATTCCTGTTTCTTGATTTATGCTTGGCATTAGGCACCTGAAAGTATGCAAAAAAAAGCTAGAAAGCAAGTTCAAAAAATTTCAATGATTTATAGACACAGAACTACACGCATTTAACTTTACCAATAGACTTTATAACAGCACATATTCGAGTAATCACTACTCAAGGATTTTTCCTTACAGGTTCTACAATACATGACTTGTAACTATGTGAGGTGACAATCCATTTACGCAAATCTATGTATGACTACCAAAATCTGAATTGATTACAGATTATCTTCGAATCCTCTGACTTATCAATCGTATATTTCCACCTATAGGTACTAACAGCTGTCATAAGTTAACGAAAAATTTATTTTACTACCGTAAACATGATCGAAACCAACGAAGTTTAACTTTATCACCGATTTGAATTTCCCGCCAATAATCCTAAATATTTCATTGCAAAACAATATTTCATTCATACAATCGCTTCTAATATTCTACTTCTCCATAGGGTTCATCGACTCCACTAACGATAATATTTGGTCGAAAATTATATATTTTAATTGGATGTTCCAATCTTTTATTGAGATCATCAATGGATTCCAATGAGCCCAAATGAAATGGGCTCATCGATTGATAGGCGACGACGTCCGACTCCAAAGCTTCATTCGGATATTCACGTTCAAGGTTCTTCGTACGTTGTGGTTCGAATTGTTCATCAAAATAAACTAAATCTATACCTGGCTTTTCCAAGAAAGTTGAAAACCACTTCGCGATTTTCGCATCGTATCGTCGACCTTTGACATTAGGCTTTCTAGAACATAAACAAGGAAAATATGGTTGGAAGTATTTTACTCTTTTTTTTTAAATACTCAATATCTAAAATATCTTCTGGTAATGGATTATAGGGTATCAATAAAGATGTCATTCCAGGCGCATCGACTTGCAGACCCTTTTCAGTAAATGTCGATTGAATCAATGCCATGCGAGGCATGTTACATTGGTCACGGAAACGAGCTCTTTCTATAATCATCCATCGTCTAGATAGAATAAATTCATCATGTGTTTTATTAGCATATGGATGTGCTTATATTGAGTTACCGATCTGAAAGTAAAGGAGCCGATGGAAGTGAAAGTCCATAACGAGTCGTTTGTGCTTCATTGACCTTGATGGCTGCACAAGATTTTATTGGATAAATAAGTAACTCTTCCACTTCAATATTTGATGATGACATGATTACCTATGAAAGAATGGAAATTCTGACTATTAAGAGAGATAAAGACGATGGTTTCTTTTTCACGTTATCATTGATGGCTCCGCCTTTTGTTTTCTTCGTCCCATGCGCGAACACGAAAAGCGTTAAATGCGAATGAATAAATAAGTGTAGAAAAGTATTAGATCCGATTGACTCATACAAAAAAAAATTACATTTCGAGCTTCGCTTTAGAACGCAAAATTTGATTCAGTCATGTTTTTACCATAGAAAATTTTCATGCAGATAAAAAATCGTCCATTTATAGTCGACTTGACACAATATGTATTAATGTGAGATTGTCAGTAAATCTACACAAGTAGGACAGATTTCACTTAGACATTTTAGTTTATTTTTATTAGGTGCTAGTTCGAAATAGTCTTCCTGAAATACCTAAAATAGAGTACTTCATGTAAGAAACAAATGAATTTTGTTTTCTATGTTATTGGTGAAAAATGAACGTTCTCATTAATTCTCTCTGATTCATGTTGCATTAAACAGTATTTTATTACACAGTAAAGCTCTTCAAGAAGATCATTTTCTAATGTCTTAGATTAGGATCTATTTTTTTGTAAGTCCAAGTTTCATGGAAAGAAAACAATCTAGAAAAATCCTACAACGACGTCTATCCCTGCAGTATTATTAATTATTTAAAATAATGTCCACGGGTTCAATGACACGTCTGAGGTGATTATAACGGCACTAATTCATCGTAAAAACATATTCATGTCGATACTTACGTATAAAATTGAGTTTTTAGTGAGTAGAGCCGATTTGGTCGAAACTCATTTGAGTCTGAATACAGTTCAATGAACTGAATGCATTATATTGAATCCTCTTCACAGCTGAATATATTTTATCGATGGAGCTCTATTGTAGAAATACCATCGACATTTAAAATCATTTAGTGTTATTGACATGTCAGAATCAATAAGCATAGAACTAGACGTCGAATCGATATTTATTTCGGTCTGAAATGGATAATTCTTTGATTAATTGTTGAATTGACTTTTTTTTAAATGTCTGATGAAGAAATAAATTTCAAAAAAAAAGCAATCTAATCTTCTAAGAGTTGAACCAGAAGATGAATTAAAAGTTTTTATCTTCAGTTAAAACACGGACATGATCACCAACACGAATTATGCCATTTTCACTAGTCGCAAGATATATTCCAAATTGTGATTTGATACCATAGAGTTCTGGTTTTCGTCGGTATCTGTTTCAATAGGAAAAGACGAACCAACAATTAATAATGACTAAATGAAAAAATTTCATTTACGTTTGAAGCGTTTTCCATGGTTCTTGATTGACGTCCCGAATGCCTGTTTCTTGAGTTACAGTTGGCAAGAAACAACTAAAAGTATATTTTAATAACAAGACGATGAGGATGTTTCAATTGAAGAATACGATGTCATGAGGCTTACAGCCATACACTTTTTCTATCTAATAGAGGATTTCTTAAATGGATGACACTAAACAGTGAGCATTCTAATTTCAATTGTTAAAGTCTATTCTGGATAGTATAGATGTTCATTGGTGATGGCAATAATTAGCTATTCTCTGAAGAACATGATACTGGAAAAAGATTGTGTAGAAGAAATAAAACTACATATGACTATGCATATCCCATTTTATAGATAAAACTTCAGGATCATCTTGGTAAATATGTCTTAAAAAAATAGACGCTTTTTTATTACCGTAAACATGATCGAAACCAACGAAGTTTAACTTTATCACCGATTTGAATTTCCCGCCAATAATCCTAAATATTTCATTGCAAAACAATATTTCATTCATACAATCGCTTCTAATATTCTACTTCTCCATAGGGTTCATCGACTCCACTAACGATAATATTTGGTCGAAAATTATATATTTTAATTGGATTTTCTAATCTTTTATTGAGATCATCAATGGATTCCAAGGAGCACAAATGAAATGGACTCATGTCGTGATAGGTGACGACATCTGAATCCAACGCTTCATTTGGATAGTCTCGTTCAAGGTTCTTCGTACGTTGTGGTTCGAATTGTTCATCAAAATAAACTAAATCTAAAGTTTCTTTTTCCAAGAATTTGCAAATCCATTCAGCAACTTTCCCACCATATCGTCGACCTTTGACATTGAGTTCCCTAAAATAAAAATATCAACGAAAGGCATTGGGAGTATTTTACTCTTTTTTTTTAAATACTCAATATCTAAAATATCTTCTGGTAATGGACTATAGGGTATCAATAAAGATGTCATTCCAGGCGCATCTAGTTGAAGACCAGTCTCAGTAAATGTAGGTTGAATCAATGCCATTCGAGGTAACTGACGTTGATCACGTTGTCGAGCTCCTGCTACAATCATCCATCGTCTAGATAGAATAAATTCATCATGTGTTTTATTAGCGTATGGATGTGCTTATATTGAGTTACCGATCTGAAAGTAAAGGAGCCGACGGAAGTGAAAGTCCATAACGAGTCGTTTCGGCTTCATTGACTTTGATGGCTGCGCAGGATTTTATTGGATAAATAAGTATCTCTTTTACTTCAATCGTGGATGTCGTCATTATAACCTATTAAATAACTAATATTGTCACTGTCACAAGATATACTATCGAAACAAAAGCGTGTAGGTATTCTTTTTTTCTTTTCTTTTCTTTTCTCTTTCTCACGCTATCAATAGGGTACTATGCTCTATTGTTCGTTTATCATCACACGACAGCAACTGAAATGTTAAAGATGAAACGCTTAAGCTTGTCCAGCCCCCCCCCCCTCCATTTTGAAATATAGTCGTCAAATAAAATATGTTATCTATCTCATAGCTTGATAGAGATTATTTCGTATGTAATGAAATAAATAATTTAAATTTGATTGTTTCTTGTTTGATCTTAACATGCAAATAAATGTTGTTCGCTACATAAATCACTCATTTTTTGTTATGTAGAGTGGTCGTCCCTAATTCCATCACCAAATTGAAATCTTCAAAAGAACTTTAAATATATCAACTTGCCGATGTCTGT